>PVIH01024223.1:0-23203 GCA_004025045.1 Sigmodon hispidus
AAAAAAAAAAAAAAACATGTTTAAGGGTGAGAGAGGGCTCAGTGGCTAACAGTGTTTCATTTCTTTCAAATGTCCAGAGTTGTATTCCCAGCTCTCAAGCCAGGGAGCTCAAAACCACTTCTAATTCTAGCTCCAGGGATTCAGCACCTCTTCTGGCCTCCACAAGCATTACATTGAGTTGCATATACCCCACACACAGACACACATATGCACATAAATAATAATTAATATAAATCAGTAAAATAGATGTTATTAACTTATTAGAAGCTAAAACAACTATATAACCTAAATAGCATGAAGGCCTTTAAGTGACTTGTAAAAACTAAGAAAATGCACACAGAAGCGCAAATGTTGTTCTTAGAATCAAGCGGGAGATGAATTACTCAATTGGACATTTTAAAACATAGCCTAAGTGATATTTTTTCCTCAAGCTTTAAATCAGTCAAACATACTCAAGTCTTGCTTATTTTAGAAACAAATTATCTTAATGGCTTGGAAAAACAAGCGGAAATTGTGGGTGAAAGTCATATTCTCCATATCATGTGCTTGTATGTGTATATGGGCGTTTGAATGACAATATTCCCCATAGGCTCTATGACTGAATGCTTGAAGCCTAACTGGTAGAACTGTTTAAGGAAGAATCGGGAGGAAGTGTCACTGGATATGAGGTCTGAGGTTTCAAAAGTCCACATCATCCCCAAGGTCTTCCTCTCTGTGCCCTGTGCGTTCTCAGCTCCTGCCTGGGGCCTGCCTGCTGCAATTCTCCCTGTCATGAAGGTTACAGACCCTAACACTCTAAAACTGTAAGGTCCAAGTAAACTCTTTCTTCCATAAATTGCCTTGGTCATGGTGTCTTCACAGCAAAGGAAAAAATGACTAAATGGAATCTGATGGTCATCTTGCCTGTCAGCTTGACTAGATCTAGAATTGACTGCAAGAGAAGCTGCTAGATTCACCTGTGAGACATTTCCTTGGTCCAGTTATTTCAAATATGAAGATGCGCTATAAACACAAATTACCACTCCGGATAGCAGCCCAGATACAGGACATCTGAGAGAAAGGTTTCTGCCGTTTGCCTTATTGCCTTCATATCCAGCTAGCAGTTGATCTGCCCTTTCACTGTGGCTGATGCTGTCACACCCTTTGGCTGTCAGAACCCAGGCTCTTTGAAATTCCATCAGGGACTGAAGACCAAAGACCAGTCTCTAGGCATCCTCTAGGCTTTCAGCACCAACTTGAGACTCAGAGGAATCCAGCCTCAAGGACTGAAGAGTGCCTGGTTTTCAGAGTCTCAACTCCAGCCCTACTGCCTATGACCCTTAAGCTAGAATCAGAAATAGCTGCAGGGAGTGCTGTCTTCTTATGGACTAAAATGGAGGAAATCAAACAGGCTACCCTCAGACTTTAGCTATCACTGTAGACAACTGTTGGATCAGGGTCAAAAGAGTGATTCATGGTGAACTATTAAAGATACCTAGGGGGGAGGCAGAGGGTCTTTTATCTCTGGTGCATTTTGTTCCCTGGATTGTTCCTGAACGTGATTCCATGTCTCCTGAATTAAACATTTGCATTCAATGTATAAGACATGTTTATTCTTGTTGGATGTCAGGACATAGCTATGAAGCCCATTCTGGAGAAAGGACATGCAGAATGCTGTCCTCCCTGTCTCGAGTCTGGATACAGCCTCCTGCTTTGCTTCCATGCTTCCCAGACGTAATCCATAGTATATGGCAGGCAACTGTGTTTAAACTGGTCTGTCCTAGGAAAGTTCTGGGAAAGGGCTCCTCTGTTAATATTTAGTATGTGCTTACTGACATTTATTTACATGTTTTTTCTGAACTCAAACAAACTCCCTTAGACCATTGCTTTCTTTATTCCACTCACACATAGAAGGACACTGAAACTAAAGTGAAGTTGCCTGCAGCATTAAACTGTAGAATGCCCCATTCTTTCATGTTCTCTGATCCCAGGTCTCACAGACACAGATCTGCAAAGGTTGGCAAAAGTCAACAGACAGTGACTAAACAGTTGCCCCTTGGCCTTGTTTTAGAGAAGCTCATAGTAAAATGTGGGAGCACCAACTAACCTAACAGCCACCACGTGGTAACAAGTGTGTCACTGTGAATTAACACAAGCTGTGCTCTCACACTTGAGACTAATTCACTCCACCCAGGACAGACCTGTAAGAGCATCATAGGTGAGAGCCTTATAAATAGCTCTATTTATTTTATTTTATTTTATTTTATTTTATTTTATTTTATTTTATTTTATTTTACAGTCCAACTAATACATAGCATTATTTGTTAAGGAGAGGGGAGACTAGAATTCAGTTCTGAGATTTTTGGGAAGGTCTAATACTCAGGTCAGCAAGTCTTAATTTTTTTTGAACAAATGTAATGCAATTAAAGTCATTTATTATTGCATGGAGAGGGCTCCTACCACACCTTTAGACCTGTCAGGTCTAGAGAGTGCCCTGCAGGAAGGCTGTCCCTGCTGGTAATTCCTGCGGAAAGAATGCATTTAGGTGAGAGCCTCATTCCTGGCATGTTCTTTCCATCTGACAGACTAAAGTTGATGCACTTTATTAAGCATTTAGAGAGGCACAACTAGTCTTTTCAAAGTAGCTGAAAGAAGCCAGACATACATGTGGCTAATTTCTCAGAAAGTGGCAAGTGTCCTGGCTGTCCAACTCACTCTACTGGTCATTGAGCATATCCTTAAATGGGCTCTATGCTCAACAGTAGTGACCAGTGGAGTCATCTGCATTCAAGGACTGTATAAACTTTATATCTTCCTGTGGTTGCTTTCCAGGCTCTTTAATAGATTTCAAATATCTTATTGAAATCTCCCCCAAAGCTTATTAAAGTCTAGGAAATAAGACAGAGAATTGTGGTTCCTACTGAAGGTAAAAGGCCAGACCTGGAGTTACCATCATCAGAATAAACTTTATAGGACACAAGGCCAGTGAGTGAGAATAAAGATGATACCTAAATTTGATGACAAAATTTGAAGATCCTTCATCATAGTGACATAAGATTATTCAGGAAAGAATTCAGGCATTTCATCCAGACATGATTCTTTCTGTCCAAGTTTGGGAGGGAAGGCTGATACCACATGGGAAAGTTGTTTGTCCATTTTCTTTTTCTCTGTAAGATGCTAGGTTTAGTATACTTACCAATCTCCTTGACTAGCATATCAAGGACTGTATAAACTTTATATCTTCCTGGATCTAAAACTCCCTTGTGTAGACACACAGTCACTCCATTCTGCCTCCATGGCTCTGTCTGATGCCCTAATGACATTTTTTTTAAAGATGCCTCGGTTTATAGTTCATCTGTTACCATGCTATTTCTATAAGGAGGACATTGATGTGGATTTGTGTGATTCCTATTACAATGGAAGTTCCTTGATGAACTCTTGACTAGGTCCTTGCTTCCTGTATTTTCTCACACATAACTCAAACATATACAGGGACTGCTCATCTACACAATGACACTATCCATCCAAGATGGTGCTCAGTGCCTTTTACTTCTGTAAAGTGCTCCCTTGGTCCCTCAGTGCTTCTCTCTCTCCTGGCACTGAAACTTTTGCTGTGGTCTAAATTATGTCTTTCTCAGTCTTTCAACATCAGTATCTAAATAGCCATCCTTTATCATACAATACCTGGATCTACAAATAGCTGGTATGTCTCAGACATCAGGGATTGTCTAACCTGCAGCACATACTTCTACTGAGAAAATCACAGTCACAGATGGAGTGGCACCTTCAGCTCCAGTGCTTTGCTGTTTCTGGATACACTTGGGACAAGAGCATCTCTGGTAAGTTTGCAGTCACCTTCCCTCTAGGTATACTCATATTTTCTTGCTGCCCTCCTTGACTTCTAAACTCAACTGTCCCCATGAAGGTTCTCTTGACCTCTGAGAGATTATCATCTAGGACCACTGTTACCTGACTCATGTGGACTATTTCTTGATTTCAAAACTAAGCATCTTACATTCCAGAAACCCAAACTTGTAACTGCAGTTCTGGAAAACTTTCACATGACTGTGGCTCCACCTTTTATGACTTCAGCATCTAAAGTACCAATACTTGGTCTCCATATGCTCTCTCAAAAGAGAAAACAGTGACTTAACATGTATTTCCTGCATTGCAAACAACTACACACAGAGAAACATGACTTCTCTTTCCTCATTGATAACCAAGAAAGAAGAGACAGGAAGAAGAAAAAAAGTCAAACTGCTGAGCCACATATTTTTACTTCAGTACTCAAAGAACAGTCAACAGTGACCATTCTTCTTATGTGCCAGTGTAGTCAAAGCTATGTAACACAGATCTTGACCACAAACACCTCACAAGCCGATGAGAAAGACAGGTAGGAAGAGAGGTGAGTGTGTATATTTTAAGCCATAACTGACGCAAAGGCTTAAAATCTTTGACTGACCTGATGTATATGAGAAAGACACATGTCTCTGGAGTCAGGAAAAAATGTGTTTGAGGTTTGCAAGGTGAGCACGTGAAACAGTTAAAAGAATATGTGTGCCTCGTGCTCATTTGCCTGCCCTGTGAGTGCTCAGATTCTGTGGGGTTTCCTCCAGGACAGTTCCACTGGCTGTCGTCCCTCCCTGCCTCCTCCCTCCCTCTCTTCTTTCCTCCCTCCTTCCTTCCATGAATATGAATGCTTTGCCTGCATGTATATATACACATCACATGTATGCAGTGCCCATGGAGGCCAGAAGAGGGCATTGAATCTTTTCAATGGAATTGCAAATGGTTGTGAACTACAGTGTGGGTGCTGGGACTAAACTCAGTTCACATGCAAGAATCGTGAGTACTCTGAACTGTTGTTGATCTTTCTCTAAAACACCTGCTTTTATTTATTATGGGCCTTTGAATTTTCTCTTCAAGGTAAAATAAAATACTGATGCCTGTCTAGAAATAAAACAGGATAGTATGTCTCTAGACATTCATTTTTACTGATCTTAAAATGTGCTTTTAGAGCTGAGAACTCTCATCATGTGAAACTAATGGAAATAGGGTTTGAAACTGCTTTATTTCTGGCACTTTTCTAATTGGGTCAATAAACAAATACACTAGTCAGAAACTAGCTTTGCAAACTTATACCAAACTAAGCATTGATGATTGCCCTGGAGACCCTCAATTTAATTAGTTTCAGTAGGAGGTCTAGAGGCTGTCCATGTCTTTACAATTTCCAGTGAATTTAGGAAATAGTGACTAACAAATGACCCCAAAATGAAGCATCTAAATGTATAGTCTGATTTTGTTATTTTCTGGGCAATAGTTCTCTTTAAAAATCTACTCTGTAATCTACTTTTCATATTTCCAAAATTTAGGAAATCTGATTCTAAATATTACATTATTAGTGACTAAAAGTTAACAGTAACCCATATGATCATGGTAGATGGGAAAATCATTAAGTCATGGGCATGCATAAGATTCCATGAAGCACCAATTTACCTTGTAGACCTAGATACACTTCTATAGAAAGAATCCATATGTAGAGCAACAGGCATGTTATAGTCCTGGTTTCAAAGATATGCATATGTGGATGGAGGCTGTGCATGTGGTTCTGTTTGGTAGGACAATTGCCTAGTATACATGGAGATCTGGGTGGGTTTTATCTCCAGCACCACACAACATCTGACACAGTGGTGCCTCACACCTGTAATCCCTGCTCTCAAGAGTTGGGGGCAGGAGGATTAGAAGTTTAAAGTCATCCCTATCTACATAGTGAGTACTTATGAGATATATGAGACCCCATACACATGCTCACAGAGGGACTGAGAATGCTGTTATAATATTTGTATTTCAAATACAGGAATATATGTGATTTTTAAAATCTGAACTCTCCTTTGTACACTGAATTACTGGAATATGAGTAAGTATTGTAATTAAAACTAAATGAAACAATGTAAATAGTCCCTTCTCATTGTAACAGAGAAGCATGCTGACTGGTAAGTGGAAGAGTGAAACAGCAGCAATCAGAAGGAGCAACTTGGAGTGGCCCTCATCACATTCAAAGGGACCCTGGAGACACTGCATCCCATTGTATCATGGTCAGGTAGTAAAGCCCTGGAATCCACAGATCTTCCTATGCATCAGTGCAGGAATAAGGTTCTGATTTACCCTGAGTAGCTTTCCTAGGTGTTAGTCCCACTGAGAATTCCTCACAGGAGGTCACCAGCCCCCTGACTTAAATGAGACTAGACACATTCAAGAATATCAAATGATTTTGAAACGTGCTTAGTATTCTCAAACAGAATAGTAGACAACTTTGGAAATGCCTAGAATGCGCCAGGCATGGCCCTTGGCTCAACACAAGGCTGTGGCTTTGAGAGGTTGATGATGACTCAATGCCCTCTCTACAGTGCCAACTTCATCAGATAACTTATCTGATATTTATCAACTTGTGGACATTGCAATGTCTTTGGGAAAATAGGCCTGGCCTAGGACAATGCCATTGTCTCTACTTTCTATGAATCAAAAAGTCACATTCATGAGAAGTAGACATGGGCTTCCCCTCGGGTGGGAAAAGCTAATTGACAACCATAGTGCTGTGGTAGTACGTTCTGGTACATTGTAAATATTTGTTCCTCCTACTGGTTTAATAAAAACTGATTGGACAGAAGGCAGAAAGGAAGTGTGGGTGGAGCTACCAGACTAAAAAACTCTGGGAACAGAAAGAGCAGAGCAGAGACACCAGGAGAGGTGCCAGCAGATCCAGAGAAAAGAAGACCAAGATACTGCTCTGAGAAAGGGTAAATTGTTAAATAAGATAAGAATGATGGGTATAATTAAGATGAAAGAGCTAGCAATATATCTAAGCCATAGGTCAACCAGCATGAAATCAATATAAGACTTTGTGTGATTATTTGGGGCAAAACAGCAGCAGGGCTGTGAGTGGGTCTGAACCTAAGAGCAGTCTTTACCTACAAAAATAATCTAGTATAATTCTGTAACCCTCAGGACATCCCCAAGCCTGAACTGTAACAGTAAGAAAATTAAACATGTAGACACACTTGCATCCCAGGCTTGAGTTCAGATTCAGTAAGGCTAGCATTTGGTTACTCAAAGGCATCTCCTCCCTTTTGCCACTAGAATACACAAACCAAACACATCCACGTGCCTTCCGTGTGTCCCACAGTCCTTAACAGCTCTCCTGCACTGGCCTGAACCTTCCCACAGACGGAAGTCACTTTCCTACTCCATTTCCTGTTCTTCTGATGATCTAACTCAAGTCTTCACACTTTCACAGAAAGTATTTGCTAAATTAAGAAATTTCTATCTATAAATCATTTTTAGTATGTATTGTTTTCTATTTTTCAATCATCTACAGTTATTGCTCTGGTTCCTTTATTTCTCAGTCTTGTGAGAGACTGGAGTCTTTTTATTTGCCGGTCTCATTTGAAGGGGTTAAATTTCTCCCAGAACAGCTAAAAGCAGGTGCTTTATTGCCAGCGCCACTTAACTGGCTCTCAAGGTTCTTGTGAATCAGGGTTTTGTCCGGTAAGTGCTAATTTTTAGCTTTAATTTATTCCCCAGCCAACCAGCATCGGCACCAGTGACCTGCTCACAACATGAGAGTCTTTTTATAACTGCTTCATTAACTGACTCCTATGTAATCCCTTTGGAGCAGGAGATGTTCCTGCTGTTCACCATGCCTCAGCATGTGCTGCACAGATGGAGATTGTCAGCTTCTGCCTCTGGAGCTGAAAGAGTTCCAGGGAGCCCTTCTGTCAGTTCAGTCTATCTGTCCAGACTCTCATCCAGTCTCTGTATTTCACTGTTCTATTGAGATTGCTTTGAAGACCACACAAAACTTTCAAACATGTCTTAATTTTGCTACAGAGTGAGAGTGGGGGCCTGAGGAGACGGCTCAGTGGGTAAAGTACTTATTCTGTACAAGCCTAAGACCTGAGTTCGATCCTTGGGACCCTAGTAAAAAGCCAGGTGAGGTGGTCCCATCTTGTAACCCAAACACTGGAGAGATGGAGATGCATGTGTGTATACACACCTGTACATATACTCAGACTGGTATTCTATTTCTTGTTGTCTTTAATTTTAATATTCTAAAATGACAATTAAAAAGTATTAACCACTTTTCCAAGCAAGATCCCGTCAAAGGTTATAAAGCAGTGAGATGTTCAAATTTGTATGTAGTGGGAATCAAGTGCATCACCTTGACCTAGAGGCATGGCCTCTTTGCCAGCATAGGTATAGGATTCACCTGTGACCTTGGAGGCTGTAGCTTGGGGCATGGCTGGGAACAGCTTAAAGATGGGGATTCACTTCCACCACACTCTCTCTGCTTTCCCAGGAAGGAAGACCTGTTCCGTTCGGATGAGTGGCTCATTCCAGCCTTCCTGCCTTTTATTTCTGTTTCAAGTTGCTAATGATCCCTTTAATAAATATTAACCAATCAATCAATTGCCTGTGATTAATAATGGCTACATGTGTAGTTTTGAAGCAATAAAGAGGCACATTAAAATAAAGACGCCATAAGGAGCTTTATAAGCCTATGTCAGTAACTCTGCTCCTGAGAACCATTTGTGAAGCAAAAAAGATATCAGGATTGAAGAGTCAAAATAAATTGAGAAACAGTTGAATGTAGGATTGGAAAACAGGCAAAAAGGAAGATATTGTCATTGTGATGATTAACTATAATTGCCAGCTTGACATCATCTAGAATTACCCGGGAAAGGAGTATCAATGAGGTTTGTTTACACTGGGTTGGATTGTGAGATTTTCTACATTATACTGGCCTGTGGGCTTGTCTTCGAGGTATTATCTTAATTAAGTGATGTGGGAAGATACAGCCCACTCTGTGTGGCGCCATTCCTTAGGCAGGGAGTCTTGAACTATATAAAAGTGGAGAAATAGAGAGGGCACTAGCTGGCACTCCAGCATATATGCATGCATTTCTTCTGTGGGTATGATGTGACTCCAAGCTCCTGTCACCCTGGCATTGCAGTAATAATAAATTATAACCTGAAATTGTAAGCTAAATAAACCTTAGCTCCATTAAGTTGCTTCTTGTTGGGATATTTTATCACAGCTACAGAAATGAAACTAAAAGTCATAAATCTAGAATAATACAAAACTTGTAGTTTTTCTTGGATACTATATAGATCCAAATGTGATACATATCTCAATACATAATGTCTTTTAAAATGTTTCTGTGCATCCACTCCAGACAAGTCTGATTTTCTCATCCTAAAATCAAGACTGGGTCAGGTGTTCCTCTGGAGGGAATGGGCTCCAAGGTGCCAGTCCAAGGTGCTTCAGATCCCAAGCTGTTCAATGCTGAACTAATACACCTTGGGACCTCTTGCCCTTTCTGGGGAGAGGGTGAGGGAATAGTGAGAAGAGAGACTGACTGGGAGGGGTTGGGAGGGTGAAGGGAGTTTGAACATGGGGATACACAGATAAAAAATAAGACTTTATTCTATAGAAATAAAAATTAAAAAAAGTTTGTGTGCATGTACTAATAATGTTACTGGAGTCGTTAACTCCATGAAACAATATGAGCTGCACCGTGAAGAAATATGAGAGAAACCAGACACAGAAGGCATGTACAGTTTATAGAAAGGGCCAAGAGCCAGTACTCATGTGCACTGTTAAAAGTCAGAAGGGTGGTGGAGTGTGGAGGACATGGGTAGTGTCTGGATAAGAGTCGGAGAAGAGGTTGGAGGTACAGTGCTGTGCCTTTCATCTGGGTGCTCCTTGCATGACCATGTTGATTTTTTTGAAAATTTGACAACCTACACTACATACATACATTCCTTAAGCATATATATCCAGTAAACATATTTTTAATATTTTACATTTATGAAGCATTTATATGCATGTGTACATGTGTGGGTGTGTGCATACCCACCCACAGACAACAACTTATAGGGTCTATTCTCTCCTTCCACAATCGGGTTCCAGAGAGGCTTGATCCTGTAGGGTGAGGTATATAGGTTTGCCCCATATTCACAATAACAAGCCTGCTCTTTGCTTCTCACCTGACTCCTGGAGCCTTTGTCATTGATTCTGTACCTTTTTACCCTTCCCAAGGGGTGCCCAGATAGAATGACCTGTAACATCTATGCATGTGTACAGGTGTGGGTGTGTGCATACCACAGTGTGTATATGGTATGTGTGGTGATCAGACAATAATTTATAGGATCTGTTCTCTCCTTTTACCATCTGGGTTCCAGGGCTCAAACTCAGATCATCTGGCCTGCCAGAAAGCACCCTCACCTGCTGAGCCATCTGGCCAGCCCGTATGTATGTACCTGAATGACAGAGTTGCAGGTCCCTTTTATGGCTCCAGTTTTCCACTGTTAAAATCATGCCTGTTATTTCCTAAATTCTCTAAAGCCAAAGACTGACCTTCACAGCATCCTCTGTGGCCTACCGAATGGTGACCTCCTCCTGCAAAAGCAAAACTTTTCCCATCATCTCTGTACTTAGATATTCTTTCATTAGGCAGACCACACTGAAAATGGTTTAAGTCTTAGGCTTAAACATTGCATTTCTTGCAATGGCTCTGCCAGAGCATGCTGCCACACAGCTGTGGGAAAACAGCAAGAACATGCCGCATCTGCTTTGCCAACATAGATCAAAGCAACACAGTTGGTGTCCAGCATGTCACCCAGAGTGCAAGCAGGACACTTTAATCTATAAATGTAAAGTTACATTCTTTCTGTGGCTAGCTAAGGACACACAAACACATAAATGGGAGCTAGCAATGCTCAGGGGTAAAATGGAGAGGATGGGGAGATGCTCAGGGATAAGATGGAGAGATATACAATAGGTAAAATCAAGGGCTGGAGAGATGGCTCAGAGCTCTTGCTGCTCCACTGTAAGGACCTGTGTTCAGATTCCCAAAGTTTATACTGAAGCTCTAACTGCCAATCTTTCTGAATATAACTCACTAGATGATGGGATATTAAGTCAATATTACATACATATCACATACACACATATTCAAGTAGCTTTTAAGTACATTGAGAAAGACAATGGGAAGTTGGGGTTGGAAAATTGGCTCAGTTAGTATAATGCTTATTACACAAGCATGAGAACATGACTCCAGTCCCTCAGAACCCGTGTCAAAAAGCTGGGCACATTGTCCCATGCTTATAATCCCCACACTGGGAGGCAGAGACAAGTGGATCCTTAGGGCTTGTAGGCCAGTGAGCCTTCCTGTATTGAAGAGCTACAGAGCTATCAGTGAGATAACGTGTCTCAAAACAATAAGATGGAGAGCATCACATGGCATTGACTTCTGGCCTCTGTGTGCACAGGTACATATATGCAGACCCAGGCACATGACCACACACATGAACCTAAATAAGAAAGAAAGACTGGAAAACACCTAAATGTGCCTCAAGAGCAAGAAAGATTAGCAAGTCATGACATATGCAAAAAAATTATGAACTTTATCTGCACACAGCAGTAAAGATAAAATTGAAATTACAGTAAGACAATTTCACAACAATATATTCAATATTCAATGTCATTCCTGGCATATAAAACAAAAACATGCACAAACTGACCAAAATTTAATTTAAACATAAAATATATGTGATGTATAACAACAAAAAGGAATGATTACAGTAAATTTTAAGGGCTTGTAGACAAAACAGGCAGAAATAAAGTGGAATTGGGGAGGCACATATACAAAGTTTCTAAAAATCTAATGTCCATTTTCTTAATCTGAGTTCTAACACAGATGTTCATGTTAATTTTGTTATCTGTATTTTTGAGATAGGGTCTTATGTGTAGTTCTGGCTGGCCTGGAACTCTCTGTGGAGACTGTTAGTCCCTAAGAGCCATGCCCTCTGAACTCTGACATCAAGCCACACCCTCTGCTCCGATGTCTGGCCCCCTTTAAAGCAAGGTTCCCACGCGCATCCCTCTCTCTGCTTTTGTCTTCTCTTGGGACCTCTCCCTCCTTCCTTTCTTCCCTTCTCTTTCTCTCTCTTCTTGCTTTCTCTGCTATTGCAATCATAATCTCTGTTCATCATAACCGTACTCATCTGACAATAAAGCTCTTTTCTACATAGAAACAGCCATTAAAGTCTCATGCTATCTGCCGCTACTCTTCTGCCATATGCATCCATAGAAACCTGCCCCCAGATAACTGGGTATATGCAAACATACCAAAATACACACAAATCCCAACATAGACCACATTGGCCTTGAACTCACAGAAATTCCCCTGCCTCTCCTTGCGTGCTGAGACTAAAGATGTGTAGCAACACACTGAGCCCTAGAAGTTTTACTGCAACAGAAATTATAAATTAATAGCCACTAACATTTGCCAACTATAGATAATTTAGAAATTTGAGGAAGATAATGAATAAAGAAGAAATATTTTCAAAATATAAACTGTATCTGTAAGAAACAAGATATAATAATGTTATCAACTTTCTAAATGTTGGTGCAGAAATATGCATGAAAATATTAACAAATATAATCTAACAGCAATTTCTTTTAATGAAAAAATGATTGGATATTTGGAAATTAACAAAATGTGTTAATAACTTAAGCTAGATGCCCCTCAACTGAAGAATGGATTAACAAACTGTGGTACATCTACACAATGGAGTACTACTCAGCAGTAAGAAAAAAATGATATCCTAAAATTCAAATGGATGATTTGCAGAATATCCTCCTGAGCGAGGTATCACAAACCCAGAAAGATAAGCAGGGGATGTACTCACTCACTAGCGGACGTTAAACAAAAAGCAAAGCACACCCAAGCTGCAAACCACAATCATTGAACAGCTTGGGATCTGAAGCACCTTGGACCAGCACCTTGGAGCCCATTCCCTCTAGAGGAACACCTGACCCAGTCTTGATGTTGGGATGAGGAAATTGGACTTGCCTGGAGTGGATGATGAACTAAGCCACGTTGGGACCTCCTGCTTTTTCTGGGGAGGAGATGAGGAGATGGGGAGAAGGGAGGGTGACTGGGAGGGGTCAGGAGGGGGAAGGGAGTTTGAACATGGGGATACATGGATAAAAAGTAAGACTTTAAAAAATGATGATTATGAAAATAAAAAATGCATATACAATATAAAAAGAGGTAAAAAATATGAATATTATAATGTCTGCAAGTAATAAAAGATCATCCCGTGAAACTGGAGAATAAGAACTGAGAACTTTTAATAAAATTAGTAATAAGAATGTATTTCTCAGTGAAGAAAATGAGGGGATTAAAAGCTGACCGTTCACACATGCAAGGTCAAGAGTTGCTTAGTCACAGACATGTCCCAGAGGATCAGCTCTGCTCTTGGCTTTCCACTGTGGCGTTCCACCAAGCTTGCTAGGAACCTTTGCAGACATTTTTGGACCTAAATAGGCCCTGTTTAATTTTCAGGTGAGCTTTACTTTAGAATAATTTTAGATTTATAGAAAAGTTAAGAGGTGCAGAGTCCTTATTTATACATCCACATCATCTGACACTACCATGTCACACTTGTCCCTGGGAATCAGCCAACATTAGAGGATCATTATTAACTACCAGCCATACTTCATTCACGTTGTTGCCAGAGTTGTTAGAGTCTGAGCCTGGGTCCTGGCAGCTAACAAGCTAAGCTCAGCCACCATCTTTAATCAACCAAAGTCATAAAGTAACAAAAAATCAGGAAAGGAAGGGGATTTATTCAATGTAGTTACATCAGAAAGAAGAACAAAGAGGTTTCATGACCCACCCCACTGCCTCTAAGATCATCTTCATGGTCTTGACATGTGCAGTCATCCAAGTTACCACCTGTCACCATGGGAACAAATGTTTGCTATGGGGAAATTTCAAAATGAAATTCAAGCCTTGATTTGCAATTTAATTGTGTTTCAATAGGCACCTGAATGACTGACTCAGCATGTGCCAAGGCACCAGGCACAGGAATGGGCACTCAGCATGAGTCACAAGTTGGTGACATGCTGTGTCCCATGCCTCTGAAACATAGCATTGCTCTGGCCAGGTAACCATACCAATGTTCAGAGCTCTTCTTCCAGGAGGCACCTAAGGACCAACCCTGGCAACAGGCCTTCCTTGCAAATATGCAGGATCTGGTCCTGTCAGGCCTGAAGAGTAAACTATTCTTTGTCTTCAAGGGAGAACAAAATGCAATATAAAAAAGGGTTCATGTTGGCTTACAACTCCAGAGGGAATGTAGTTCACGATGGTGGAAAAGACATGACATTAGGAACCTTGAGGCAACTTGAAGCCAGGAAGCAGAAAAAAAAGTACAGGAAATGGGCCAGGCTATACAACCTCAAAGCCTGCCTGCCCCAAATGATATACTTCCTCCAGCAAGGTCCCATCTCCTACAGAATATATAATCTGCCCAAACACTAATACCAGCTGGCTCCAAGGATTTACACACACAGTCCTATAGAGATCATTTCATCTTCAAACTACAGCACTTCTGCTAGGAAGCATAGTGACTTCCTTCACAATTCTATACCATGTAGCATATGCATGCATACATCTCTGACTGAAAGCTGAGTGCTTACTGTTTTGCTGACCCCATAGTCACATACCAGCTATTCGCAGCTATCAGTGTGTGCCACCTGTCCTGTGTGTCTGCTCTTTCTCCATCCCCATGTCCATGCACATCACAGGAATCCGGAGACTGCCGGGTGTTGCCCTTGCACCACCATAGCGAGTGTCTAAGAGTTCTCATGCTCCAAGAACTGAAGGAAATAAGAGTCAGTCACAGAGGAGGCCCAGGAGGGTCACAGAGGAGGCCCAGGAGAGTCACAGAGGAGGCCCAGGACAGTCAGTCACAGAGGAGGCCCAGGAGGGTCAGTCACAGAGGAGGCCCAGGAGAGTCACAGAGGAGACCCAGGAGAGTCACAGAGGAGGCCCAGAAGAGTCAGTTACGGAGGAGGCCCAGGAGAGTCAAGTCACAGAGGAGACACAGGACAGTCAGTCACAGAGGAGGCCCAGGAGGGTCAGTCACAGAGGAGGCCCAGGAGAGTCACAGAGGAGGCCCAGGAGAGTCAGTCACAGAGGAGACCCAGGAGAGTCACAGAGAAGGCCCAGGACAGTCAGTCACAGAGGAGGCACAGACTTCTGAAAGCATGTTCTATTCCACTGCAAAAGTGAAAAAATGCATTTGGTGAAAGCAAACTGCCATCACTCAAGAAAAGCTATCAGCCCTCTGGGTCTAATTAGAAGGAAAAAAAATCAATAGTGACTCACTTCCTTGTTAGAGGAATTGATTTTCCTGATAAGCTCACAATATTCCTGGAGTTTGTCTTAATCATTTTCTAGCAAAACGGCTTAGCTCCAGCCCTCTGGAATCACATGGTCACATTGAGATGAGTGTTTTAGTGATGCAGGGAGTCACAAATCAATCTCCTTAAAGAAGCTGCATCCTCCAGGCAGAGGCAGGAGCCAGCCTACACTGACAGATAGCTAATAGTATTTGAACTCCAGAAATCCGGGTATGATTCTGGATCGTCTAGTTGCCATTGGAACTTTAATACTGACTTGGCTATTGAATGCCACTGTTCTTGTTCTGATAAATGACCCTACATCATTGTACTTAGAAAATCCATGTTTGTGTGGCTGAAGAGATAGATCTACTGTTATGAATTCTTGCTGCTCTTGCAGAGAATCAGGATTGGGTTCCCAATATCCACATGGTGGCTCCAGTTTCAGATGATCTGACTCCATGTGCTGGCCTCCTCCAGCACTGCACATAGGAGGTACATATATGTATATGCGTGCAAACATGCATACATATAAAATACATTATAAACTGCAAAAATACTCTATAGAGCTTCGCATTGTGTTTTACACTTTCCTTGCTGAATATGTATTTACGCACATATCCACAGCTGCAGAATAGCTATTCCAATTGTATGGAAGTTTACTGAGATATGTAGATTTGGCATCTGGTTCATTTTGCCATGATTTTATTGTTGTTTTACAAGTATTTTATGATCAAAAATTGTTCAAAGATTCAAATTTGAACTTTTCTCTTGTTCTGTCTCTCACACTTGCTCTCTTTCTCATCCTCTCACCCACTCACTCTTCTCTCTTTCTCCCTTCCTCTATCTTTGGTGGCTGAATGACCTTGAGAAAAATCATTTCGCAGCTCTGAAATATTTCTTAAAATTTAAAAAGAGATTAGGTCTTGGCGTTCCTGAAGGTTCAGGACAATTCTATGGAATCCAGTAATTGTGTTAAGTAGATACTGGTCTAGATGCAGCAATCCATTTACAGTCACCCAGCAACAAAGCTGCCAACATTGCTTTTATTTGCAGACAAGTATATGAGGACTAGAAGGCTTTAAGAACTTCCTTTTTAAAGCCCACTATTACCTCATACCCAGGGCTTCATAAGCTACAAGATCCTAATGACTATGTTCTTGGACTTGTCACCCATACTATCTTGTTCTAGTTTTCGGTAGCAAATCACTTCCGTGCAGGTGTGGTTAAATTTTGTCAATAATGAACAGTTGCTGCATCACTGATGGACATGTTGGCAACTAAAACACTGGTCTCCCCTGTTCTTCCTGCCAACATGTCGCCATCTAGCTAGAAAATCTGGACAATGTATGTGTTCAATAAATTACAGGGTTTGGAGACTTCTTTCCCTCAGGAAGAAATTCAGTCTTTCATGGTCTCATAATAATGGTCAGAGTTAATATCAACAGAAAGGTGGATTAGCATCATTAATAGAAGGCTAATATGGCAGCTGTTATTCTTTGTCAACTTGACTGGGCTGAAAAGCCCTGATAGCTGGGAAAAGCATCACTTCTGAGTGTGTCCTCAAGGCTATTTCCTGAAGAGGATTGTGTCAGTGGTGTGGTATTGGGCAAAGGAGATGGCACTGACCAATATGGACCAGAATCATCTGGTTAGTTGAGGCTGAGGTGGTACAGGAAGGTGAATGAATGTTCTTATTCTCTTCTGGAGCTGAGATAGTCATCTTCTCCTTGCCATGGCATCAGAGACTCTGCTTCTCAGATATTTGGGACTCTAGGACTTCTAACTGTCCCCTAGAGCTACTAATGCTGTTTATCTTTGGAGCCCTAATACAGCAGGCATTTTTAGTTAGAGCAGACATATAACATGGATGATGCTACCTCCTGACCCATCACCTGCGGTAAGTCATGACACCCACACTTTGATACAAAGATTTGCTCATTCATGCTCTGGGAAGCCAGGATCTGTTGCTTAGAGTGGATAACGAATGTGTTTATTTTTCTGCAAAGCTCAGTGACACGAGTTACAGCAAAGTGGAATTAGCAGAAAGTTACAGGGGGAAAAACTGTTAAACACTGTGTGTGTGACATGAGACTCAGCAACAGAACAACAATCTACTGCTCTAGTTTTCTTTCTATTTCTGTGACTAAAAGAAAAGGCTTTATTCAGCTTGTACTTCCAGGTAATATTTCAGCACTGAGGGAAGTCAAGGCAGGAACTTAAAGGAAAAGCCATGGGAAAATCTATAGAGTCAAAGAGTTTAATGTTCAAAATAACATCAAAGTTTATATTTTCTCCATCATCTACCTGTCTGTCTGTTTATCAGTCGATTGATCTATCCAGCTATCCAGCTATTTATCCATCTATCTATCTTGCCCTCCCCCCAGCTCAAATCCTTTCATTTTCTAATTTTCATGCAGCCTAAGTGATTAGCATAGATTTTACATTCTGTAAATGTAAATTCTGGAAAAGCGTAGGAATATTTCCATGAAAAGTACACAAAATTTCTATCTCATACCTTTCTTGCAGGACAACCATATCTGTTGATTGACACAATGTCTCAGGCCACACCTATTTATTGACATGATCTTGCAGGCTATTTTCTTGAGACAAGAGCATCCCAAAATGATTGGGATATAAACTGTGAGGCCACAACAACTAAAATATTTACTATCTGACTCTTTAAAAGCATGTCTGCTGACCCCTGCCCCATATGCTCATTCTTTAAGACAATGTGTTTCAACTGATACAAACATAATTATTTGACAGAAAAGATTCTTGGGACCTGATCCTGAAGCAAACTGATTTAGCCTTTCTGTTTTACTTTTATCAATACAAAGCATATGGTTTAATAAAACTCTGCTACCTTTATGAAATATGTGTCTTTGGGTAAAGCCACATGAACCTTTTCATCCTCAGTGTTCTTATCCATTAATTTGGACTTGTGTGGATTTAGCCCTATGCCTACAACAAAGCTATCTTGTGATGTGTCAACCTTCAGTATCTCAGCAAGCACCATGGACTGGAGAAGGTATTGCAAATAGGCTCAAGGTCATCTTGTAGACTTGATTGCAAAACAAAGGAGAACAAAGGTCAGAAAACCATACCATACATGAGCCTGTAACTCCAACACTTGGGATGATGGAACAGGAGGATTAGAAGGTCAAGGCTATCCTAAGTTAGATAGCAAGTCTGAGGTGAGCATGGGATTCATGAAACCTGGTCTCAAAAATAAAAAAGAAGTGAAATCAAACAAAATAAAGTAAAATAAAATAAAATAACAAACAAACCCATACTGTTTCCTGCAGCTGACTTCGAAGGGCTTCCAGCTTAGTGAAAAGCATCACATGATTCATGATCATTCAGTTTCATCTCTCCTCTTACATAGTTTTCTAGATTTGTGTATTTCTCACTATACATGTACCTGAGGCCAAAGCATGTTAGTCCTAGCACTTAAAGGCAGAGACAGGAGAATTGCTGCAAGTCTAGAACAACCTAATCTGCACAGCAAAGATACACAGTCAAAATAAAAGGAAAAAGAAGGGGAGGGAGGAAGGATGGAGAGCAGGCGTGTAGGTAGGCAGGCTTGAATGCTATAATTGTAGCTGCTTCTCAGCCCTGGTAGATACTGTGGGACTATGCTTTTGTACTGTAATTGCTTTAATAAAATGCTAATTGGTCAAGTAACTAGACCAGAAATAGAGGCAGGGCAATCAGACTAGTAGAACACTGGGAAGTAGAAGAGCAGAACAGCAAAGATGACAGTGAGATGCAGAGAATGCTGCACTGAGCAAAAAGATACCAAGCCACGTGGCAAAACATAAATAGAAATATGGATTAACCTAAAGTATAATAGTTATCAAGTAATAATTCTGTGCCATAGACCAAACAGCCTGTAATTAGTATAAGCCTCTGTGTGATTATTTTGGACAAAGCAGCTATGGCTGGGCTAGGCTGGGCTGAAAATTTCTGACTACAGAGAGAACTCTGGAGAACTCTAACTCAGCATCCTCACAATGGGGAAAAGATAGAGAGTTAAATACAGCTGAAGCCCCTTTCCTAAATGCTTCAACAAGTTGAATGAGGAACTGAATGCTGTATCTCTGCTATAGGAGTGATGAACACATGAACACTTGGCCTTGCTTTGACCCCAGTTAATTACTCCTAGGCCATTGCTAGTCCTGTTACTCATGTCTGTGTTTTTGTGTGGGTCACATTCCTTTAAGGGAAAATGGTGTTGAGCCTCATTCATCCCACTCTCTGTTCCCTAAGTTTGGTGAGAAAGATCTGCTCCACACATTGGTCAAAAGACCAGCCTGGGGTAGGACAGGGTCCCCACCAACCTTTCATCTATAGCTCACAGATATGGTGACTAACTTGAACAGCTGCACAAAGCTGGCCACTGCATTGCTTCAGCACAGAACAGCTATCCACTGTGCCTTGTGCTCTGTCTCCTTCTCTAGACCCCAAGGCACTAAGCCAAGGCTGTACATCCCTGTTGCCACCTCTCCTGTTCATCGGTTTCATATTCCTGGCTCTCATCCTAGATGACCATCTCTTGCAGAATTTTTGTTTTTAATGAAGAGGGCCTTATTTTTAAATCATATTCTTGTTCTCTGCTTCCAAGTCATTGATGTAAGATCTTTTAACATATCAAGAATTCATCAGGCTACTACCTCTCCAAGTGGAGTCTGAGGAGCCATGTCACCTCTCCTAGTGGAGTTAGGCATAGACGTCCGTTATTCTAATGGAAGAAACAGCTTCAGCAGATATCCCATAGATAATACCTGAGTATGACTAGGAGGAGAAAGCCCATCCCATGCAAATGCATCCACTGAGAGAAACCAGCAGAACAAACGAATGACGCGTAAGAACACAAGGCACGTGACTGGCCCGAACCCAGGCCTAGCTCTGAGACTATCCCTCCAGGATGAAGTTTCTCAGAAGAGTGTTTCTCTCAGTAAAGTGACACTTGAGTTGGTTACAGAGCATATTTGCATGTGGGCCTTGGGGAAACATAGCGTTTGGAAGTATGCAAATCAAATGGTTCTCTCCAGTTACATTCTTGGAATTAGCTTCCAAGGGCAATGGCAACGGCTCCAAAGTTGGCATAATGAGAAGTATAGCGTCTTTGCAGGGTAGGCCATGAGGAACGTCAAAACCACAGGAAACAAAACCAGTCCTGTCAAGAGATGAGGGGTCATAGAGACTTAGCCACCGTGTCTGCTTTCAGACTGGAAAAGAGGAAGGGGCCACAATGATTAGTGAGGACTGTGCCAAGCTCACCAGGGACATAATAGTGCAGAAGACAGGGAGCAACAGGGAAGCCATGATGGTGGGGAGGGAGAGACAGCATGCTAGTCATCACTCAGCCTGTCAGGTGTCAGGAAAGTCACCCCTACATGGCACACAGGGATCCTCAAGAGTGGGCACAGGATGGGAAAAGGGGACAGAAGCCTGTTTAGGGTCCTCTGAATCACTGATTGAGGAACAGATGATGGGGTGGCTTATCAGTAAAACTAACACAGTGTGTTACTGGGTGTCCTATGTACCTTCTAATCCTGGTACAGAGCAAGAGAAACCATCCTAGGAGGTAAAAATACCCTGTGTCTTTCATAGATATTGGTTACACTTGTCAAAAGGAACCTACTGGAACACTCAAAATACCTGCTAAACTATACACCACCATTCACTAAAAACTTGCAATAAGTATATATTGATCATGTCATAGTTAAGATAATTTTACTTAAGACTCAATCAACTAATCACATTATACACAAGTCTTTCTATTTATAGGCAGTAAATTTGGACCTTGAAACTACAAATTAATAACAGTTGCATTGAACTTTGAGTTTGAAAAAATAACTTTCAAAGCTATCAGAACATACTTAGGTGATAATCCAGTACTTCTTTCTTGTTGTTGGTTTTTTTGTTGTTTGTTTTAGTACCTGCTGTAGAATTATGCCTTTGTACACTGTAAATATTGTTTTAATATAATGATGATTGGTCAAGAAACTAGACAGGAAGTAGAGATGGGGCAACCAGACTAGGAAAATTCTGGAAAGCAGGTAGATGCAGAGAAAAAGTTTGTGAGTGCTACACTGAGCAAATGGCCAAATATAAATAAAAATATGGTTTAACTTAAAGTATAAGAGTTAGCAAGTAATAAGCCTGGACCATAGACTGATCAGCTTGTAATTAATATAAGCCCCAGTGTGATTATTTGGGAATACAGGTCCAGAGTTCAGAGTTAAGCTGGACAAGAAACTTATGACTACAAGACACTTTCCTTTCTTCTGAACCATCTTTGAAGAGAGAGAAAGAGAGAGAAGGAGTGTGCCATGTTACATGTAAAGGTCAGAGGACAATTTTCAGGAGTTGATTCTCTCTGGATGAGTCCCATGAATTCAGGTCCTCAGACTCAGCAGTAAAAGAGTCTTTCCTACTGAGCCATCATATCAGTTCATATTTTAATCTATCATGTAATCCTAAGGCAATAGGTGTCTGCCTCCTCAGGTCAACTCAGAACTTTAGTAACATCTAATTTTCTTCTCTGCTATTTCCTAGGCAACAGTACAGATATCTGTCACGTCTACATTCTAATTATCAAAGGTCAAGGGGCAGGTGGCTTCAATCCTGAGAAAGAAATATAAAAGCTTGTACTCAGTGCTCCTGTGGCTTGTTAACTGGAATTGGTGGCATGTGACCACAGCTGGCAGCAGCAGTGTTAACAAAGGCAGGCTGAGTGTGAGCTGCCACATGCCAGATAAACATGGCCAGTTCTATCACACACAGAGAGAAAAAGGAGGAGATAAGAGGAAGAAGAGGAGGAGATATAGATGTAGACAGATAGCTTTTCTCTTTCTTGCCCAGCCCTGCAGCAGTTTATAAAAACAGAGACTTGGTATTAATTAAAACTGTTTGGTGGTCCCAGCACACTCTGTAGCAGGGGCAGATAAAGTCTGCCTGTCACCATACCCACAGCTCCTGCTGAGGGAATTTGCACGGGTACCAACCTCGACCTCGAACTGAGTGAACAGATAACTACAGGAGTCCCTGAAGGACAGACTCAGACCCTGCCCAGAGGTGAGGAGGGGTCACCAGGCCCAAGCGCCTATATCTCAGTCAGGGAGGGAGAGTTGAGTTCCCATTGGTTCAGGTTCCGCTTCTGGGACCGGGTGCTGTCTGCAGAGTAAGTTCCAGTGAACTCTGTAGCAGGTGCAGATAAACTCTGCCTGTCACCATACCCACAGCTGCTACTGAGCGAATTTGCATGGCTACCCACCTCGACCTCAAACTGAGTGAACAGATAACTTCTAGGGTCTCTGAAGGGCAGATTCAGACCTCTGCCCAGAGAGGTGACAGGAGGCACACAAGCCCGAGTGCCACAACTGACCAGGAGCCATCTAATCGTGAACCACTGAAGCCATGGGCAAACGTCAGTGCAAAAGATTACATAATAATACAAAGGACAACACAGTAACTCCAGAAGAGAGTGGCTATCTTACAAAAACAAGACCTGAACTGAGCAATGAAGAGGAAACAGAAGGAAACAACACCAAAAATTCCTTTTTGATGATCATTGAAGCTCTCAAAGAAGATATGAAAAATAGCCTTAAAGAAATAGAAGAAAATACAAACAAAAAACTGGAAGAGATGAACAAATTTATGAAAGAAACATGCCAGGAACTAAAAGCTGAAATAAAAGCTGAAATGGAAGCAATAAAAAAGGCACAAAATGAGGCAAAGATGGAAATAGAAAATCTGAATAAAAAAGCTGGAACCACAGATACAAGCATAACAAACAGAGTTCAAGAGATGGAAGACAGAATCTCTGAAGTGGAAGACTCAGTAGCTCAAATAGATATATCAGTCAAAGAAAATAGTAAAACTAAAAAAGCCATAACTCAAAATGTTCAGGAAATCTGGGACACCATGAAAAGACCTAATTTGAGAATAATAGGAATAG
>PVIH01024224.1:0-23202 GCA_004025045.1 Sigmodon hispidus
GTTCTTAGAGATGAGAGCTGTTTTTAGTGTGTGTTCAGAATGCTGTAGTACCTTCATGTTGTTGGGCTTTTTCCATTCATATCGAGTTCCTATGTGGCGCTTTCATCTTTCCATTGAACTGCTCAAGCAGATGTTCCACCACGAGGCTTTATAAAGGAGATGACTCCAGTTGCTTTTTCCACTTAAGTTTTTCTAAGGATAGACATGTCTGGCAAAGGGGTGTGGAGGGCGCCTTCACCCGGGATCAGGCCCTTAGGCCACCCTCCCGCTCCCACGGCGGTCTGTGTGCTTTCCTGAATATTTCAAGAGGAAAAATAGCTGTATTTCTGCAAGTGCACTGCAAAGTTCTCACAAAAGTTCACGGTTATTCACTATTTTTTTGCTGGCTGTCTCTCAAGTCTCTCTTTACAGAAAGGAAACTGACCTCTAAGTAAGACATTCTACTGCCTCTGTCTTCCTAGTGTTGGGATTAAAACATGCACCTGGCACTCACATTCTCTGTGGTCTACTTTTGTTCACTTGAGAAGACACAAAAGAATGGTCATGAATATTTTACAGTACTGTTTGGGGATATGAAGTCCTAAAATATGCAAATGAAATCACTCTGCAATAGAATTAAGTGCTTCCTGAAATAGTAAAGGACTAATGAATTTTAATTTAAAATTTTGAAAGAATAACTTCAGATACCAAAGTTTATAACACACAGTTTGACTAAGTCAAGCAATTCCTATTTTCAAAATAGGACAAAAGGCTAATTTTTAAAATTTATTCACTGATATTTTTAAAACTGTATTTCATTCATACTCACCACTACTCCCCCTCCATCTAGAAATTGCTAATTCTTTACAAAAGAGAGCTTTTCTAATAATGATAATAAATTTTGCTATAAAATGGTTCTAGTTAGAGATACTCTCAGCATGCAGATAATATAAAAAAAATCAAGATATTCGTGTTAATTGTTTGAAGCAATTTTTATTTTTTTCCAATTCTAGTTTATATACTATATGATTTTGTAGTTTTCTTCATTTCTCTACTCTTTAAATATATTGTGAAATAACCTTCTATTATGAAAAAGATCTCTGCATTGCTCTTCTGTTTTCAGCTATGTTAATAAAATAAATATACCCTTCACCTCTCCCATGAGAACATGTAAATATGAGATCTCAGAACTGGGAACCTGTAGCCTAGAAGTTCATACAGCTACCTGCCTGTTGCCTTGTGTCCATCTGGGAAGGGCGTTTTGCCAGGTAGGTGGAATCCAGTGCTGTTCCTGGGACCCCAATGATGTGTGGGGGTCATCCCCTGTGTCATATAACAACATTGCTTTGTATTCTGGACTTGCCTACCCCTGGTCCCTGCTGCTTTCGCAGTCCTGGACTAGCTTGGCAGCCCCAATTCTTGAATACTGACTGGGCTTGGAAGCCTACTTCTGCCCAGGTTGCAAGGTGTCAGCTGACCTTAGGCAAACTGGGCAGCCATAGTGGTGACCAGGGTGGGAAGGGTCAAGTAGGCTTCTGTTGAATTATTGTACTGCCTGCAGGAGGGCTGAGAGGGTGGGGGAATAGAAGGCAATTGTCAGAATACCGTGATTGCTGCTAGGGGGCGATGCATAGACCCTGATTTACAAGGTTGCTTAGACTGGTTCCATGGGGTCCTCATTCCCCTGGGGTTGCCTGCAGTTTTCCTGCTTTTCTCTTTCTCCTTTTCTGTCCCCAAGGTTTCCTCTCCACAATGCCCACCATGTGTCCTCAGCCATGGACCTTCAGCATCTGGCAGGTACCAAAAGCCCAGTATCTCCTGGCAGCTCAGTGAAAGAAGCCCTGAGGTCCCCGAGCCCCATCTCCTCACTGAACAGTAACTACAATCTGACAGACCTCCTACTGCCCTTTGCAATTGTTTACTGCCTCATGTTGTCCAGTGTGGTCTTAGCTGCTGTGCAGCCATCTTGTGCTGTGGGATCAGCCATTTACCTTTTTTTGCTTTGGAAAGGGTGGAAGGAGTTCAGTGGTGTCCCATGTTCATTGACATTCACGGTGCACTATTGCCATCAAGGGGATCTAGTTTGTCTATCCCACCAACAGGGTCCTGTGGCTCTGTAGACATGGGGCTGGCCATGCTAGGAAAAGACAACAGTGGTTGCCCTGCAGCACAGATGCAGGACTCCAGAGTTCTCCTTGGTCCAGGAGAGGTAGGGGATGAAGCAGGGTCCAGGGTACAGGCTCTGGGCGTCAAGTGGCCTGCCGGTTGTGTGCAGGCAGCACGGGCTCCTGGGTCCTGGGGCCACCATTTTTGCCTGCAGGACAGGATGTCTGTGCAGGATTCTGCAGGCCTGGCTGCATCAGGGCTCAAGTGCGAGCTTGTCATTCCTGCCCATGAACTCTCCAGCTAGCTCATCTGCAAGCCCTCACTGTCTTTACCATGACAGCCATGAAACATGTGGCTTTTGCATGAGCCTACCAGAAGCAGCTGGCATTGCTCACTTCCAGAATCCACACAACACAACACAAACACACACACACACACACACACACACACACACACACACGCACGCACACTTAGAGAAATCTCTGAAATTAACAGAGGACATAATCTCTTCAATAGTACTGGTGTGTGTGTGTGTGTATGTGTGTGTGTTTCTGGAGGTGTTTCTGATGTATTGGTGTGTGGGGGGGTTATTTTATTCTTTGAGTCTTGTCTAAAGAGGAAGTTCTTCCCATGAGAGTCCATCAACCCTCTTAGAGAGGGCACAATGTGTATCAGTTATGTTTGTCAGCTAAGCGTTGATTGTGGAATGACATGTTGGCATGCAGGGGAAGCCTTTAAGGTCACCATCCTCCTGATTCAGCCCAGGTGGTCACAAGGTATGGAGTGGTCCTGTCCTGGGTGAGTTATGTCACAGGTTGAATGGGCATGTAGAGTTTCTCTTCTTGTGGCTTGGTGAAAGAGAACATTTTATGGGAACCAAAGCAAAGTTGGCAAAATTGCTTTTATTTTACTTATTTTTGACATTCTTCTTCTGGCACCACTTGGAATTGGGTCAAACACACACACACACACACTACACACACACACACAGCTGATCCCCAGGGTTAGCCCCTTCTAGCCTCAGAGTCATAACCCCTAGGAGGTTTTGGACAGAGGGAGAGTTGGGAAAATAGAGCTATTGTTGTCTGCTGGAGGCATGGAGAGTGATGGTCTGCTAGTGGACATCTGAAAAGATGTCAGCAGTGTGGAGGTGGACTTTTGGAGACTCTCAGTTCTCACAGAAGGAAGACTTCCAGTTGAGTAGAGAGTGGACAGCATCTCCCAACAAAACATGGATTTTGTGCTGGAACCAGAAAGACATAGCTGCCCTCGATGACTTGGATGGGACTGAATATAGAAGTCAGAGATGGTGTCAGACAGAAAGACAGGAGGAAATGGATGGGGGTGTGCAGGTAGGAATAAATGAGATAGATGGAGCAGGAGAGGAGGAAGAGAATGAATCATGATGTATGGAGAGTTGATGTTTTCAAGCAGGCTTTGTGCTAAGCACTCCGGTCTTGGGAAAGAAGTTTCCCTTCCATGGATCTAGCCCATGAGGATCAAGATGAAGTCTTTGTGAGTGTTTCTTGTGAGGTGGGAATTCACTGAGGTGGACAAGGGTGGGATGTGCAGCATGCCCCCTGTGTGACTGTTGATTCTATCTTCTTCTCCCATGGTGCCTAGTTTGCATCTCCTTGGTCTCCTTGAATCCCTTTAAAGAGCTCAGCTTTTCCTTTGAGTCTAGGCCTGTCCAGAGGATTGTGGATATCCAGAGAGATTACATAAAGTTTCCTGTCTGAAAGGAAATTGTGTAATTTGAGCAATGAAAGAGAAGGTTCCTGAATGGTTGTCTGTTGGTTGGTATAGGGTGGGGGTGAAGAATGAGGTCTGAAAAGCTGTGGAGAGGGCCTAGATTGTGACAGAGCTGGAGGTCCCTAAGAATGGTTGCCTGGCAATGCCAAGGAGATGGTTATGGTCCAGGGACTGTTAGGTAAAAGGGCAAGGGAGGAGTGAATATACCTTCATTTGATGTCTACATGTCTTTGTTTTGTTAGTTTTGTTTTGTTTTGTTTTAAACTTTATTTATTTGCCTTGGTGTTTGCCTGTTACTGGGAACTGGAACTACAGACAGTTGTGAACATACATGTGGGTGCTGGGAATTGAACTCAGGTCCTCTGGAAGGGCAGTCAGAGTTCCTAACAGCTGAGCCATCTCTCCAGCCCCGTCAACTTGGCTTTGTATCAGGGTCCTTGTTGACCAGCTTCTTGGGGCAAGGTTGCTGAAATCCCTGGCCCCTTTGAGGCCCCTGCTCAGGATGACTTGTGATATGATCTATCTTAACCCTATGTAGGTTCTGTGAATGGCAGGAAGACTGAGGACATTGTTGGTCCTTCTCTTCTCCCATTAGAACATCTGAACATTTTGCTCCAGTTGGAATTCCCTGTATCTGCCCTCCATCTTTTTCTCTGTTTGGACTTCCCTCTTGTCCAGAAGTTGCCTTTCCATGGGCCATAATGGCTTGTTGACTAACAAATGGTAATTAAATATATTCACAGAATACAGAAAGACATACCTCATCCTATGTAGTCCTTGGGCCTCTGACATAGTTCAATCTTTAAAATCACTTCCTGATCTTCTGTAAGACATAGACTAGGTGCCAGCATCCTCTGTGCTGCTGAACCTTATATAACTCCACTTTCAGAGGTCAGACATCCTCCCACAGGCATACATGCATGTAAAATTACCATAGCACAGTCTCCAAAGGTAACTGAAAAATCCTTTTTGTCAAATTAACAATGAATTGAAGAAAAATGCTAATATAAACCAGCCAATAATTTGTGGGCTGATTTAAAAAAAAAAAAAAAACTAACACTGGGTGGTAGATTCACATGCCTTACACTCTAGGAAGCACAGGCATGGATCCCTCAGTTGGAGAAAAATATCATGTGTAGAGTGAGTTCCAGAACAGCCAGAGCTACATAGATACACCCTGACTTTTAAAACAAACAAAAAGAGAACAAGGTGGTTGGTAGATATATATGGGTTGGACAATTGTGGGGTAATTTACAGGGCAAGAAAGCCAGCAGGAGAGTGAAGGGATAAATATTACTATGGATGCCTGAAAAGCCATAGCCAGGTCTGATATTTAAAAGCTTTCAAAGTACATATATAAAATATGTGCTCATAGTTTAATTGAAATCATCTAATATTGGGGAATAATGCCCTGTCCTGGAATTAAAGCCTTTAGATGAAGTGCCAGGAGGGTGAAACCTCTCTTTCACTTTTGGGGTTTGATGGTCCCAGGGATTCCCTGGGTTTCCAAATTTAGTAGATGGTTGCTTAGGCTCCTCCCCTGGTGTCCAGATTGGCACCAATATCCAACTTCCCTACCAACCCTGGGGCAACAAGTGTTGAGAGGTATAAATAGTTTTGTCTTGCTAATAAAATGTAGGATAGAAAGTGAATTAGCCACAACACTTTGGACTCCCCAAGATAGGATAGATAATGGAGTAATTTCTCTGATTTTGTAATGTTTAAAGGACTAGACATCCTTAATTTAATTTAATTATTGCCTGTTTGTATGTGTATTTATTTATTGTTTTTATTGTGTGTAGTTTTTTACATTAGTTAAAACCTTTCATTTTTATTAGACAAAAAGAGGAATTGGATGACAATTTGATGGTATTCTGAAATGTAACACTTGGCTGGAGATAAGAGGGAAGAGCTAGACACTAGATAACCATAGAGGCCAGGCAGTGGTGGCACACACCTTTAAACACAGCATTGTAGAAGAGGAAGCAGGAAGATCATGTATTCAAGCCTGTTTGTGAAAGTACACACCTTTATTCCCAGCACTGGGAATGCAGGGCTTTCATCCAAGCACGGGGAGATGCATGCCTTGTTCTTAGCATTAGCAAGGTAGACACAGGAATCTAAGAAAGGTAGAGATAGGATATCATGTGCCCATTTTAGTCTGAGATTTTCATGGAGGCAAGGAGTCTCAGTGTGCCTGCTCCTTTCCTCTCTGACCTTTCAGCTTTCAGCCTTGATATCTGACTCTGTGTTTTTATTATTAAGACCAATACACACACACACACGCACAGTAAACTAATAAAAGCATATCGTGAAAGTGCTATAGTAAAACACTTTTATTTGTTTGTATGTTGACAAAATGAATAAAATTTAACAGCTTTAGAAACCAATATTAGTTACTGAGTTAAAGCCTTCAAGTTTTTTCTCATACAGTCCACTTTTCCCTGTCCTTCCCCTGATCTCAGTCATCCCTCAGCTTCTCACCATCTTGTCTGCCCCCATCCATTCCTCATGGAGGGCAAGGAGTGCCAAAGTGAGTCAGTTTGGTCTGGCATATCTGGTTGAGGTAGGTTGATTCCCTCTACCCCATATCAAAACTGAGTGTGGTGTTCCTCTCTAGGAAATGGTACCTGAGAAGTTAGTTCATGTGCCAGGAATAAACTCTGGTCCTACTGCAAGAGGCTCCACAAACTTCCACTGTGAAATATCATCTACCTTTGAGAGTTTAGTTCCATTCCAAGAAGGTTCCTCCTTGAGTTAAACTTCACTGTGGGTCTCCTCATCATGATCCTAATTCCTTTGCTCACATAATCTCTCCTCCCACTCTTCAGCTGGACAATGAGCTTCACATGGTGCTTTGAAATGTGTCTGTGCTTCTGTCTTCATCATTTGCTGGATGATGGTTCTACAATGACAATTAGAGTGGTCATTTCTTTACTTATATGGCAACCTCTCCAGTATTGCTTATAATCCCAGTCGGGGACATCTTGTGGGAGATAGTGGTGCCTTCTATCAAGATATTCATTTTTTGTTTCTCCATCTCTGTTGCTAATTCCACTCAACCATCTCAAACACAATTACTAAATGGGACCTCTGGGAACTGAGAGGATCTGTAAGGCAAAGGATAGAATCAGTAAGAAAATTGACAGCCAACAGAATGGGGAAACAATCTTCACCATCTCTATAGCTGATGGAAAACTGACCTCTGAAATATACAGAGAACTCAAGAAACTACAGGCCCAAAACTCAAATAATCAAATTTAAAAGTTGGGTTCAGAGCTAAATAGTGAATTCTCAACAGAACAATTATAACTGGCAAAAAGATACTTAAAGAATTGTTCACATCCTTAGGCACCAGAGAAATGTAAATCAAAAACACTATGAGATAGCAATTTACATGTATCAGAATGGCTAAGATTGAAAACACAGATGAAAGCCTATGCTAGAAGGGAAGTGGAGCCAAGGGTACAATCCTCTATGGCTGGTGGGAATGCAAGCTTTAACAGCCATTTTAGGAATTGGTATGGCAGTTCCTCAGAAAACTGGGAATCAATTTACCCAATAATCCAGCATTACCACTATTTGTCATATTCAGTGGATGCACATTCTTACCCCCAAGGGCATCAGCTCAACTATATTCAAAACAATATTATCCATAACTGTCGGAACCTGGAAACAAACTAAATGTCCTTTAACTAAAGAACAGATTTTAAAAGAATGTGGTACATGTACACAATGGAATACTATGCAGCAGCTAAAAAAATGCCATCCTAAAATTTTAGGCAAATGTACAGATTTGGAGAGTATCATCCTGAGTGAGGTAGCACAGGCCCAGAAAGATAGACATCGTATGTATTCATTCATAAGTGGATCCTGCTGGGAATGTGAAATAGGGAAGACTTCCTGAGGAAAGTGGGATCATTTGGGTGGTAGAAGAGTTCATGAGAGAATAAACATTACCACTTTTAGAGCACTCATTCATGTATTTTTAAACTACTCTATTTATCTTTGGTAAATTATCTAAACTAAACATAGTCATTGAAACTTAAATTGAGAAAGCTATTTTGTGGTGACATTGGAATTACCAAGCTAATTTTAAAATGTTATGTTATATGAATTGATATTCATATTTCTTGTCCATTTTACCCAACACCAAGTTATCTTCATGCCCAGCAGCATTATGTTGGTATGCAAATCTAGTATTTTCAAGGGCCTCAAAAGACAACAAAAAATTTAAATAAGTAAATGAAAAGTGTATGAAGGTTATGATATGTGGTTATATGCAGATAAATATTGTGAGTTATTCAGATACCACCTTACATCTGTCAGGATGGCTAAAAGATGACAGTCTATGTTGGAGAGATTGTGAAGCAAGGGGAACACTCTTCCATTGTTGGTGGGAATATCAACTTATTCAGCCACTCTGAAATGCAGTATGGAGGTTTCACAGAAAACTGGGAATCTCCCCAAGTATCCAGCAGTACCACAACTGGACATATACCCTAAAAGTATACATTCGCACACCTGCTATGTTCATAGCAGCATTACTCATAATAGCAAGAACCTGAAAACAAACTAGATGCCACTCAACTGAAGAATGGATTAACCAGCTGTGGTACATCTACACAATGCAGTACTACTCAGGAGTAAGAAAAAAATTATAACCAAAAATTTGCAGGCAATAGGGATGATTTAGAGAATATCCTGCTGAGCGAGGAATCACAACCCAGAGAGATAAGCAGGGGATGTACTCACTCATTAGTGGTCTTTAAAAAAAAAAGCAAAGCATTCTCAAGCTACAAATCACAGCCACTGAACATCTTGGGATCTGAAACACCTTGGACCAGCACATTGGTGCCCATTCTCTCCTGAGGAACACCTCACCCAGTCTTGATGTTGGGATGAGGAAAGTGGATCTGCCTGTAGGGGATGCTGAACTAAGCCACCTTGGGACCTTGGGAACTCCTGCCCTTCCTGGGGAGGAGATAAAAGGAAGGGAAGAACACAGAGTAACTGGGAGGGGCAAGAGGGGGAAGGGAATTTGAACAAAGGGATTCACGGATAAAAATGAGACTTTATTCAAAAGTAAATAAAAAATCAAAAAAACTGAAAATAACAATGTGCACATGCAGAGCCACTAACATGAGGCATATTGTGCCTTTAATGTAATTATATATCCTGACAAAAGCAATCCAAGCATGTAAATGTTATAGGACCCAACACTTAAACTTAGACCAAAGAAAATTGTTTAAGGCCATAGGGGCAACATCCTGGAGTCCAACCGTGCCTGTGTTTTGAATCTGTTAACTTAACCAAAAGCAAACAATAGTATGTGAAAAACAGCTTGCATCTGTATTATAAGGCATTTATGTTTCTTGTCCTTGTTCTCTGAAATACATTTATTTGTGTAATGATTATTATTAGGAATGATCTTCTCTAGATGCTCAGGGACTTACATTGCAGAAAGTATTATTAAGCAATCGAGAGCTGTATTTCAGAATACTGGAAGTCCTTCATCGAAGTTGTCACAAATTGACTGGACAATCCCAGGTATACTGTTCTTAAAATGCAGGATAACATATGTACTATCATTTTCAGGCACCATCCTCTCCATGAAAACAGTATTCCTTGTTCTTTACCTATGAGAGTAAGCAGTGATTGCCTGGTTCCCACAGTATCTAAGGAGAAATGTTCTGGATAACACTTTCTCTTCCAGTTATGAGGATCAAACTGACTTCATTGTATCACTGATATTCTCCTGAATGCATGTCCAGGCCTGGTGCATGAGGGCCAGAGAGCAGTCTCCCAAGCAGTCCTCTCCCAGTCATGTTGTCCCTTTAACAGTCCTTGTCAGGGCCGTTGACTGTGTGCACCAGACTAGCTAGCACTCTTGACCTAGGAGAGGGTCCTCAATGTCCCTCCTCATCCAGAAAGCTTGGATGTGTGCCCTGATATTGCATGCAGAACAGATAGGTGAGCAGGTTGCTCCTAGCTCCTGCAGGCCTGAGGACACCCATCCAAGCATCCCTTTCATCCCCTGCTGGCTGGAGGAAAGCCATCCCAGTGTCCCTCTCCATCCTGTGCAGGCCTGAGGCCAGCCATCCATGGGACACTCTCAAGCTCTGCTTGATGCTTTTTTTTTAATTTTCCAAATCATTTTGTTGAAATGTACCAAGATATATGAGCAGCACAAATGTATGAACAGGGGGAAAGAAATCACACTTACAGTTATCTGAAAAAGTGAAGGTTAATCTTGGGAGTTACCAGTTCCCCTCCCCTCCTTCAGAGTTCCAGCATTTCCATTGTGGTTAAGCCTCTACAGACCTAGCATTTACAAAGAAAAGAACTGCAAAAGTAAATCAAAACAACAAAACTGAAGAAAACCAACAGCATAATGGAAGAGCCACACTGCTGCCTGATGTGCTCTTCCCAGCATCTAATTAGGAGGCATGCTGAGCGGTGGAGGAGCACAACTTCAGAGTGTACAGGTATGGGCCTTTGGGGATTTTCATCTGGTAATAGTTCAGGAAGCCCAAGGTCTACAGGGCATTACTCTTAGAGTCCCACTCCAGCAGGCACGAGGAGCTATGCTCACTTTTACCTGAAAATACTTTCAGAGATGTTGACTGCTTCAACTCCCAGCTTACCACAGGTCTTGAAGAAGTTCTCCTAGGTCACCTCCAGGGGAGCATTGAAGAAGTGCAGAACATTGCTGGGGTGCTGAATAAGGTTATTAGCTGCCTGCTCTGAAGAAACTATTGTTCCTTGACTTGCTGAAGTCTTTGTAGTACAAACAGCTTGTGAAACTTAATATTTTTTCTTTTTGTTCTTTTTCTTTTTTTAATTTTTTGTTTGTTGTCGTATCATCGGAGGGTTTATGGAACTCAAAACCAACTTTGCCTGCTCAGCTTTGAGAGACACTTCTATACAGGAGCTTTTACTTCTTCAAGCCTGTGCATGTAGATATATACACAGACAAACAATGTCCTCCCCATCTTGTCTTAATCATCCTACTAGCAAAGGAGGCAACCAGCCCCTGGAGACCAAAGGAAATAGTCTTAATGGGGATTTTTTTTTTTTTATATTAACATTTGGAGCTCTTGATGTAACACTCTAGAGCAAGTTGCTCAGGACCTGCTGGGCTCAAGGGACTGATAAAGAAAAGCTGTATTCTTTTTGATTTGATGCACAGATGAAAACTTAACAAAAATAACAGAAGTTGGTCATTAATCACATCCTAGTCTTTCCACAGATCCAGAAGCAGACACCATATTTAGCATTCTAGGTTTTTAAGTTTGACTGCAACATCAGTGATGCCCATGGTCATCTTTAAAGACTGCCAAGTCCTTTTCTTAGTTCACCTCGTTTAGACTGTCTCTTGATCCCAAGTTTATCTGAATGATTACCTTCTAGCATTCTCTGCTATTGCTCGTTGGGGTGCTCTTGATTGTCCCCATGTTTTGTGGGCTGATTGGGGAGGGAGCTTGGGAAGGGTGTGCCACTGTGGGGAGGTTGTGAGTCACATGGATGATCCCTTCCATAGCTGCAGGAAGCCCTCCTGGAGCCACACCGACAATGCCTGCTGGATACCTGTATGTGTCACCATTGAGTTGTGGATGAATTGCTTGCTGATCAATAACTGACCAAGGAGCTGAAGTTATGAAGAATTCTTTGTTGACACAGTTTCGCAAGCTTTCTGGGATGTGACTTGTGATTGCTCAGCGGATCTCAGTAGCATCTCTAGTGATGCTTGTTCACTGTACCAGGCTGTGTGTGGCATGCAGATGATATTTGGTGCATCTTTCAATGGACTCTGAGTGAAATTAAAGGGCTCAGACTCGTGCACATCGAGGGATGCTCTGGAAGGGCCTGAGTTATGGCTTTTTCATCCACTAGACCACCTCGGGCTGTGTTCACATGGAATGTTCCTTGCATTGAGAAAGTTACCTGCCAATGAACTCTGACCACCTCATGCATATATACAAGTACACATACAAAAATAAAAGAGGGAAACAGCTGAGGAACTTTCAGGGAAAGGAACTAAGCCCTGCAAAGGTAGCCAACTGTCAAATGCAATGGGCTGTCTGTGGAGCCTCTTGCAGTAGGATCAGACTATGTTCCTGGTGCATGAACTGACATCTCAGAGCCCATTCCCTACAGAGGAACACCTAACCCAGCCTTAATATTGGGATGAGGGTTGGACCTACCTCACATGGATACACCAGACTGAACTGACCCACCATGAGACTTCTTGCCCTCTTTGGAGAACAGATGGGAGATGGGGTGAGAGGAGGCTGAGAGAGGACTGGGAGATCGTGGGAGGGGTAACAGTGGTTGATATGAAAAAAAGTTTTAAAATAAAAAAAGAAAAAGAAAAGAGTGATAAAGACTATGTTTTTAAAAATATGTAGGCAGAAGTTTCTGTCCTGCCCAATCCTGCAGCCATTCACTCCCAGAAAAATACACAGTAGCTTATAGTAATTATAAATGCTAGGCCAGTAGTTCAAGCTTACTACTAATTAGCCCTAATACTTAATTTAGCCCCCCTTATACTTAATTTAGCCCATAATCCTTATCCATGTTTAGCCACATGGCTGGGTACCTTTTCTCAATACAGTATTCTCATCTTGCTTCTTCTGTATCTGCCTGGTGACTTTTGACTTCATCCTTCCTCTTCCTAGAATTCTCCAAGTCTCACGTGCTTCCTGCCTGGCTACTGACTAATCAGAATTTTATTAAACCAATGGAAGTCAAAAATCTTTACAGTGTACAAGAGCATTATCCCATAGTAAAAGTATGTTAAAATCTCTTCTTAAGTCATTCCAGTCAAGCACGGGTGGCACATGATTTTGGTCCCAATACTCTGGAGGCAGAGGCAAACAGATCTCTGTGAGTTTGAAGCCACTCTGGTCCACAGAATGAGTTACAGGATGCCAGGCTTACACAGAAAAAAAGTAATAATAAGTTAATCAATAAATAAATTGTAATTTTGCTTCACAATATATAAATAAGAAAGTAACTGAATGAAAAAATAGCTAAGTATGGTGAAATACTACTATGATCCCAGCACTCAGGAGGCAGAAGGCACATGAATTCAAGGTTAGCTTATGCTATGTCCTAGGACCTTGTCTCAAAAACAGTAACAAAAAAAATGAAATAAAGATACAAACAAAAACAAGAATTAGTGGTATAGTTCAGTGACCGAGTGCTTGCCTGGTATGTGCAAAGTACTGGTTTCCATCATTAGCACTGGAAAAACAGTTCATGAGAAGGAAAGTATAGGAGCAGTATTTGAATATAAAATTTTAAATGAGAGAGATAAGAAAAAGAGAAACACTTGTGTGAAAGTGAGACACACCCAAGAACATGGGGGTGGGCTTCTCAAGGAGGAGTTGCCAAGGTAAGAATATTGTATTTTGGTCATGAGACATAGTAATTGGTATGGAATGAGCACCTATTATCTGTATTTAATTAGCATTATTTTTCTACCTCTGGCTTCAAAAATGTGTTCTCAGGCAGCATTATGAATTCCCATGTATTCCAATCTGGGGTTTGACTGAGATAAAAGCAATCTGAGAGATTGCATAAAACACAAACAAACACTAAAAGCTGGAGAAATGATGTGCAAATTAATGGTGGTTATGTTCTCAGTAGATCCTATATTATACTATTTAATTAAATTATTTCCATAGTGTGTTCCTTCAACTATGCAATGTACATTTCACTGTGTCTAATGTAGGCCATAGTACCAAGCACCATATTAACTTTGTCAAGGAATTAGGAGAATCAAATTGATATATGCTCAGGAGAGACACGTATAAATCCACAATGTTTACACATCAGAGTTGCTCAAATTCTTCCACAGTCCCATTCAAATTGTTTTATTCTCTTTAGCAATTATATGTTTTCCTGGTTTCATTTCTGTACATAAGTAGTTCATATGTTCAAAGAGTTTAGTGTGTGACTCTTTTAGATTCAATGTAAACAATGTGAAAATTGTCCATAAAATAATTGGTTTGCCTTGAAGAAAATATAAATGACTGCAGAAATGTCAAGTAGCCTGTGATAGGTACTTTAAAAACACAGATATTGGGCTGGAGAGATGGCTTAGCAGTTAAGAATATGGACTCTTCTTACAGAAGACCTGGAAGCATCCACATGGCAGCTAACAACTGTCTGTAATTCCAAGATCTGACACCCTTACAGTTATACATGCAGGCAAAACACCAATTCATATTAAATAAAAATAAATTAAAAAAATACAGATATTTTAACTGGTAGGTTTCTTTTTTAGATAGAGATTCATACATCTCAGGCTAGTTTCAAATTCCTATGTAGCCTAGGATGACATTGAATTTCTGATCCTCCTGGGTGGTGGCATTTCAAACATGTATCACCATGCCCAGTTTTATAGACTTTCAAGGACTGGACCCAGGAATTTATGCACAGTAGGCAAATATTCTACAAGTTAATATACATCCCAAACCCTTCAATTGATTTTAAAATGTGTCTTGAGCCTTATCATGAAAGCCTGTGCACTTAGGTAGGCTGCACCAAGATGATCACAAGCTCAAAGACTACTTGGACTACACTGTAAGTTCAAAGGTGGCCTGAGACGCTGTTGCACAATGAAAAATAAAAATGTGGCTGGGAATATGTTAATAACTTAATGATTGAGTACTTATCCAGCAAGCATTAAGTCACAAAATTCACTCCTCATTACCACATATATACACACTAAAATTAATACAATTAAATAAAAACCAATGAAGTGGCTCACCAGGTAAAGGTACTTGCTGCCAAGCCAAGGCCAGAATTTAATTCTCAGAGCCCATAGGGTGCCAGGAGAGATGCTACTCCCCCTGACTTCTGCCATGGTATACATGCTCACTTGCACATAAACAGAGGAAATAACCTTTCAAATGTAAATAATAATAATAATAAATAGTATTTAAGAACATTTGATTCTAGTGCTTGGGATCCAGTTATAGAGCTTGTACTTGGCATTCATAAAGCCGAGGTTCAGTTTTAACCATGCAAAAATCAATAAGAATGTAAAGATATACTGCTTTATATCTAAACAGAATTTAATGAGCTTTTGGACTAAGTGTAGTAGTTTTGAAAGTGTTGAAGCACTTGCCTAGCATGTAGCACTGGTTTAGAACTGTATTACTAACAAAAAAGACAAAAATACTCATCAGCCTTTAAATGATTAGTGAAATGGTCTTAGATAAGATAGTTAATATTTTTTTCAAGGTGTGGTAGTATGTACCTACAATACCAGCACTTGAGAAAAGAGGAAGGAGCATCACATGTAAGTACAATGCTAGCCAGAACTATAATGGTGAAACCCAAGCATAAGCCTCCAAACAAAAGTGCAGAGATAAAATAGTTAATATTTTTGTGGTTGTCCACAATTAACTGATATGAGTCACACATCATTCACACTTAGGGAAAAAAATCCAAAATATGTACTGCAACCTAGAAGAATTTCTATAACTGACTGAATGACCTTCTCTCTCTCCCCTTTGCACTATTTGCTGGAGTCATGCTAGATCTCCACTGTTCTCAGAGCACACAGTGTGTGCATCTGCATCACACACTGTGGTGACTCTTTACCCTACTTTTAAACTTTTAATCCAGTTGTCTGTCTTTGCCTCACACAAGTCTGTATTCAAGTAAAACCTCAACACAAAGGTCCTCCTTAGTTTTCTGTCTAAATGGCACCCTCCCCAATGTCTTTATAACCCAGAGTTACTCAACTTCAGTGCCATTTATATTCTGAGCTGCAGCATTCTGTGTTGCCTAGTGGAGCAAAGGTGTCATATGTGCTGTAGGAGATTTCATGACATCCTTGGACTCTGCCACTAAATTCCAGGAGCAACTTCTCCCCATTCAGATGTGACACTCAGGAATGTCTTCAAGTGGGCATTGGGGTGCAGGACTGTAGGCCCAGCTTATGCAATGCTTCTCCTTGGGAAGCCTTACCCTTTCAGAGGAGGGGATGGGATTGGGTGGAGGGAGAGCTGTAGTGGAATGGGAAGAGGAATGAGAGAAGACATGGGGTTGGGATTTAAAATGAATTAAATTTTTTGAATAAAGTAATAAAACAAAACAAAACCAATGTGGAATTTAAAAGTGCAAAACATTCTGTGCATCTTTGCTTTGAAGAACAATACTTGGCAGGCTTTTTGTTATTTCTTGTGGTTGAGTTTGAGACATGTTGGTAGCCCTGGCTGTCCAGGTGGGCCTTAGACTCACAGAAAATTTGTCTGCTTCTGTGTCGAGTATGCTGGGATTAAAAATATGAGCCATCTCATCCTGCCATGATCTAACTTTTAAGTAAATTTCCTAGTCATAAAACATTTTCATAAGTAGTGGAATGACATGGTCATCTTGGGCCATTTGCTTATTTGCAGATTATTTCTTTGTTTAGATTTCAGTTTATTGATATGTTATCTGTTGAAAATGAAAGTTTATACACACACATATGCATGCATACATGCATACAGATGCCTAGTTTTGGGGGGGGGAAGCCATCTTGTCATTCATTGGTTGTTTTGCCTCAGTTTTTCAGTTTTGAATAACCATTATTCATTTGTCAGCATTTTGCATATTCTATTAAAACTGTAATTGTCCCAAAATAAGTGACATATATTGTCATTTAATAAATCTTCTTTACTCAGTATTGAATTTATTCTTCTGAACTTTTTATTGTCTTAGATTAGCATTTCTTTACATTGAGAAAATAATTGATCCTAAAAGCAGTTGCTTCATATCAGTTGTGCTTTGAGGTAAAATCTGTGCTATTTAATAAAACCTCATTTGCAAAGGAAAAACAGGATGAAACTGCATAGATACAGTAGAAATGATGCTATACCATGACAAAATTTTGTTGGCATATAATATGTTGTTTTTAAGACTACTCTTGGTTCTATGATTTAATAATGGGCTTATGAACAGAAAATATACTTTTTATAATCAGGGATGCTATTTTCAAGTTAAGCTTTGTATATATTGTTTAAAATACAAAATACATTATATAAACAAAAAATTGTCCTTCCAGTTGTCTTCCAAACATTCTTACATTCCAAATGATTAAAAAAGATTTGCAGAGCGAGGGGAAGAGTCTTCCATTGTTGGTGAGAGTGAAAACTTGTTCAGCCACTAGGAATGCAGTATGGTAGTTTCTCAGAAAACTGGGAATCAATCTCCCCAAGGATCCAGCAATACCACTACTGGGCATATATCCTAAAGATGCACATTAACACTCCAAAGGCATTAGCTCAACTATGTTCATTGCAACATTATTTGTAATAACAAGAACCTGGAAACAACCTAGATGCCCCTCAACTGAGGAATGGATTAACAAACTGTGGTACATCTACACAATAGAGCACTACTCAGCACTAAGAAAAAAATGATATCCTAAATTTGGCAGGCAAATGGATGAATTTGGAGAATATCCTTCTGAGTGAGGTATCACAAACCCAGAAGGATTAGTAGGGGATATGCTCAGCCATTAGTGGATTAAAAAAAAAAGTGGTCATTGTATTCAAGAGCTCATAGTTAAATGACACAGTGCTTCACTTACATTTTGATGGTCTCTGTCAGGTTTGTGGGTGAGGAAGGACTCATTTTCTTTAAGGATCTGGCCACAGGGAGTTTAATTGTGCTCCAGTAAGTAAATGAGCAGCATGAATGGGCTTTTTTGTAAATGGGGAGATCATAAGAGTGGGTATGAAACTGAGAGGACTGATAAATGAGTTTGACTGGGTGCATGATATAAAATCACGAAATAATAAATAAAAACATATAAAATAAAAAAGAATTAAAAATAAAATAATAATGAAAAAGAATTGTTATGGTCATGGTGTCTCTTCACAGCAATAGAAATCCGAATTAAGACAGCACCTTTTTTGAAAAAGTTTTCCATCTACATTAAAGATAACATAAGGTACAAAAAAAAAGTTTGTAATTAGGCAGGCTCATAAAGTGATAATGTTTATATATATATATATACATATATATAATAGCTCTACAAATTTATTTCTAATATTTTTCTGTTTTATCTTTTCATTTGTTTCTTTGGCTGGATTTTCTTTCTTTTCCACAGCAACGGATTCATTTGTGACTATGAACTTCACGAGCTTTTCAAGGAAGCTAATATGCCTTTACCGGGATATAAAGTGAGAGAAATTATCCAAAAGCTCATGCTGGATGGTGACAGAAACAAAGATGGGAAGATAAGTTTTATTGTATTTGTTTATGTAAGTATGGGGGAAAGTCATTTTTGTTCCATTGTCTAGTGGCAATCCTCAAATGTAAATACTGTTGTATTGAATAGTTAAACATATCATATTAATACTCTGGTACTAAGTAACAGTTTTGTCATTCTGCTCACTAAATTTAATTCCTACAACCACCAGAATACTTAACAAAATATCAAGAAAAAGTACATTGACAGAAACAAAGCTATAACACAGCTCTCACAGTAGGCTGAGACAATCTCCTCCACGGGGATCATTAGAGGGTGTCTTTTAAAGTGCTAAATGACATCTTTGAAGCATTCTTTCTCTCCCCCTTACAGAACAGTGTGCTTCACAAGTTTAATGATATTGTATGACTCAGTCTTAGAGGCTTCCTAAGCTGAACTTTCTGATTAAAAGATATTTTCTAAGCCCTGTACTGGTACTATTTAACTGTACGATTTACTCCAGGGCAATCATCTTGAGAAATAAAAAGCTAGAAGCATATCTTTTCAGTACATTGGAAAAAGCATTTGCAGTTTTTGTTTTCTTGTCTAGTGTCACCAAATACTCCTCTAGGTTCTTGGCTGATTTCATAATTTTTCTCCCCTGTCAACATTTAGCTCAGTGCCTGCAGCATGTGTGACAGGCACGTGGTTCTTTATCAAGATCTAACCATTTTAGCTGCCAGTAATTGAAGTCCAGATTTTATTGACTTTCAGTCTAGATTTGTTAACACGTTGTTTCAAGATGTCCTTTTAAAGTGTTGTTTCTTCTCTAGGATGAGAACACCCTTAAGAGGGTGGAGAATAGCTCAACAGTTAGGAGTACTGGCTGCCTTCATTTCCAGAGGACCTAGATTTAACTCCTAGCATCATTCATAATTCCACTGCCAGAGAATCCAACACCCTCTTCTGGCTTCCTCAGGCACTGCACAAAAGTGGACCACAGACATAAAAATTAGTTAAAAAGAAAACACCCTAAGGGCAGACATGGTGGTACATATTTTTAATCACAGCAAAGATAGGTAGACCTCTGTGAGTTTAAGGCCAAGTTGATCTACATAGCAAATACCAGGCCACCCATGCTTGCAAAATGAAATTCAGGTTACAAAGTATGCATTTGTTAAAATCATTCATTGAACTTAGGTTTAATTTTGCTATCTAAAAACTCAACAGTTTTTTTCAAATTCTTCAATTTATTGAAGCAAATTTATAATGTATGTCCTTATGATTTTCTGGAATTTCATTCATATCTGTTATAATGTTTGCCTTTCAATTTCTACTTTGGTTGAAGTAAGTTTTCCGTTTTTTGTTTAATTTGGTTAAGAGTTTGCCAATCATGTTTTATCCTTAAACACTAAATTACTCAATTAAAAAAATAACATCCTGACTCAAAGAGAAAATAAATGTTTATGTTTTTGGTTTCATTAGGGTTAGGGTTGTTTTGTATTTGAGACAGTCTATCTTTAAAACCATGAGCGTCTTTCCTTAGCCCACAGAGAATTGAGGGAAAGGGGCATGTACTACTATATATGGCCTACTAATATTTATGTATTTATTTACTTGGGTTTTGTTGTTTTTCCAACAAGGTTTCTCTGTGCAACAGCAAGCTGTACTGAAATGTGCTTGGTAGAATAGACTGGCCTTGAACTCATCTGCCTCTGCCACCCATGTGATGGGACTAAAGGCATGCAGCACCACTGTCCAGCTCATTTACATGTTTTTTTAAGAATACATTTGGCTGTGTAGCTCAGATTGGCCTCTAATTTGTAATCCCTCCTGCCTCAGCACCCCCAGTGCTGGAATTACAGTAGCACACCATACTTCTTGAGTATTAATTAATTTAAGCCTGAGTTTGACTAGATCTTATTAGGCATTCTTTTTAATATACTATAAACTAGAATTAGTGTTCAATATTTGTTACCAAGATCCAACCCTCCTGTCCTGCTTTTCTATAATTTATCTTGGCACCAAGATAGCTGCTATTAGAACATATGGTCTCCTGAGTTACCATGACTCACTATGACCAGCGAGTTTTAGATTCTAATTAGAACTATCTTAAAGAACACACAATATGTTCAGAAAGGAGCAGAATAAGTAAGTAACTGTCAGTGGTGGGTGAGGGGAGGTCACTATTGTTTGAAAAACACGGGTTTGTGTCATTATTATCATTAGAAGTTCTTACCATTTTCCTTTTGAAAAACTGATTTCCTCCCATCATTTCTGTCTCCAGTCTTTTGCTTTGAATTCTGTGTTCAATAGTAAGTTACAAATGATTTGTGATTTGAGCACTTGCATGTTTCCTTGTGTAACTTGCATGGGTCGCTGTGAATTTAAAAGAGCCCAGAGCAGTAGTGAACTATAGTCAGTTGCTTTTGATAGAATTTACAGCACAGCATTTTTGTATCTACAAAGCAGCAGCCTAAGTTATTGGGATTTGTAGTCTAACTGCTAATGTTGAGGACAAAATCATAAACATGGTTATAAAGAAAATGATCTTGGGGAAACTTTCATTTTTGTATATTCTGCAATGCTGCACTCTCTACATATCTTTTAGTGTCTTTTAAACAGTAAAGTGGAATTGTCCTAGTGTGCTCTTTAAAATAATTTGAGTAACAGTAGGGAATTTGTAGAACAAAATACCAAGAACATTGTAGGTCGAAAAAATGATTTAGAAGTAGAAAGACTTATACTTGCTTTTGTCTCAGACAGGAACTCTGTGTAGCTGTCCTGGAACATACTATGTTGAAGAGGCTACTCTAAAACTTACAGGGATGTGTGTGCTTCTGCCTCAGAAAGTGCTAGAATTAAAAGTGTGATCCCTCTATCCTGCTACGATCTAAAACTAGCATGTATAGGTTACTGGAAAAGAGTTGATCAGCATTGTTCAGAGGGCCTTCACTAGGTAGTTCCTGTTGATCAAGAAACTTGAATCAGAGCATAGAGAAATGTTTGAGCAATACTGGCTGCTCTTCTAGAAGTTCTAGAAGTCCTGAGCACCCACATGACAGCTCCCAAACACCTGTGACTCCAGCTTCAGGGAATCTGATGCCATCTTTTGGTCTCCAAGGACATCAAGAACATATGTACACAAACAAACCTGCAGGCAAAAAACCCATACACAAAAAATAGTAATGTGTGAAAACTTGAAGTATGATGGTAAAGAAATCCACATCAGAATGCTGCTCCCACGATGGCTAGAACAAAAAGGGACACTGAAATGACTGTCTCCTTTCAACAGCCTTGTCACTGATTTAACACCTTGCAAGGTGTTAAAACTGAACTACAGCTTACCTTCCTAAGAAACAGAGACTACACTGGGTAGTGGTGGCACAGGACTTTAATCCCAGTTCTCAGGAGTGAAAGGCAGGAAGGACTGGTCCACGGTGTGAGTTCTAGGACAGATACAACTATACAGGGAAACTTTGTCTCAAAAAGAGAGAGAGAAAAAAAAAAAATCAGCGACTGTGATTCTTGTCAGCCATTAACATGAGGAAAGAGAAAGAAATGAATTTTTACAGGCTAGGTTTGAGGATTTTATGTGAATTGGAGTTTAAATGAGTATTCAGTGTAAACTAAGAACAAAGAAAATCAGTTTTTATTAATTTTTAAGAATATATATGACAGAAAACATTCTGAATGTTATATTTGTTATATATGTTTTCATTTTAAATATTACAAACTGAAGTTAGTGGTTTTGTATGTTAAGTTCTTAGTTTTTCTTTTCTTAAAAAATATCTATTTATTTATTATGTATACAGTGTACAGTAGAGGGTACTAGATTTCATTATAGATGGTTGTAAGCCACCATGTGGTTGCTGGGAATTGAACTCAGGACCTTTGGAAGAACACTCAGTGGTCTTAACCTCTGAGCCATCTCTCCAGCTCCCAAGTATTTAGTTTTTCAAGATAGGATTTTTCTATGTATCCGTAGCTGTCTTGGAACTCACTTTGTAGCCCAGGTTGGCCTTGAACTCAGAGATCTGCCTGTCTCTGCTTCCTGAGTACTGAGATAAAGACATATTCCACAATGCTGTACTATTGGATTTGGATTTTTTTAAAGTTGATTTCTTTATCTATCATGACATTTCTTTTTTAAAAAATATTTATTTATTTATTATGTAAAAAGTATACAGAAGAGCATCAGATCTCACTATAGATGGTTGTGAGCCACCATGCGGTTGCTGGCAATTGAACTCAGGACCTCTGGAAGAGCAGCCAGTGCTCTTAACATCTGAGCCATCTCTCCAGCTGCTAGCTTGATATTTGTGCTATGGACTAAACCCTGGGCCTAGCACATGCTTTGTAAATGCTTTACCATTTGTATTATAAACTAACACAATTGTTTTCTTCAATGGTGAAAGGCTGATAGGACATTACATTTTTTTTTTTTTTTTTTTTTTTTTAAACTTTATTTATTTATTTATTTGCCTTGGTGTTTTTGCCTGGAACTGGAACTACAGACAGTTGTTAGCTGCCATGTGGGTGCTGGGAATCGAACCCGGGTCCTCTGGAAGAGCAGACGGTGCTCTTAACCGCTGAGCCATCTCTCCAGCCCCAGGACATTACATTTTTAAACAGAGATGATTGTGTTAATTTCTTGTTTTTACAACTAGAAATTGGTTTTTATATAGAGTAATAAATCTTTATTTTTTTTTTAACTGATAGAATTGACCCACAAGATTAATCATTTAAAACTAGGAAAATAAATAGAGCAATGCTAGACACAGAATAAATGCTACAGAATTGTTAGTGGTTGAAAAAATTATTTCTTCTTTTATTGCTTGATTGCTTTGAATCAGGGTTTCACCAAGTTACCCAGGCCTGGCAAACCTCAAGGGCTCAGTGAATCTCTTTTGCTCAAACTTTGTGGCAACTATGGGGCTCTAGGCTCCCCAGTAATTTGTTTTTCTCCTCTTTAAAATCAAAGTAGGGGGCTGGAGAGATGGCTCAGCAGTTAAGAAGTATATATATATATATATATATATATATATATATATATATATATATATATATATATATACTATATATATAGTGTTCTGTCTGCCTGCCAGAAGAGGGCTCATATCTCATCATAGATGGTTGTGAGCCACCATGTGGTTGCTGGGAATTGA
>PVIH01024225.1:0-23200 GCA_004025045.1 Sigmodon hispidus
AGAAAATTAAACAGTTCATATGTAGTCAAGCCAGAAACGCTTTCAAAATCCTTTTAACTCTATAGTTTACTATCTTTTGCTTGTAATATTTGATATAATTTTATAAGAAGATATCTTGATAATCAATTCAGTCTTTTTCTTTAAAACAAATGATTTTTAATACTAGAAGCACATTTAAATGACTTGGAGCTTAAATAAATTTCATACTTATCCTCCAATTCTTTTGTAAATTTTCTGGATGAATAGCTATTTTTAAAGCCTTATTTAAGAGTCTTTTCAGGTTCCATACATGAGTACTGTATTGACATCATTTCTATTCCTTCCTCTCATTTTCCTACCCCTCTCAAATTTCCTCACTGTCAAATTTATGGTCCTTTCTTTAATTACTATTGATATATGTATATATAATATGTAATGCTGTTTATACACACTATTATATTTAGTTATCCTATTATGTGATAGCATAGTAAAATTTCTTTTTCTATCTAACTGTAACTTATTAATCAACCATTCTGCTTCTTTCTCTGCCCCACTTTCTCATGGCTCTGGTTACAATCATTTTGCTCTTAACATCTGTGAGATTGATATTTTAAAATTCCACATATAATTGATAACATGAAACATTGCCAATCTCTGCTTGGTTTGTTTTCACTTAAGATAATGATCTCCAATTCTGTGCAACTTGTTATGAATGTGAGAATTGAACTTTTATGGTTGAACAGTATTCTATTAGGCAAGCATACAGTTTTTATCTGTTAGTCTAAGTAGACAGATATTTAGTGACCATCTCCCCCTTGTGCACTATTGTGAACTGTCAACTATGCTGATACAAACCTTGTAGTGTAAAATCTTTTTTATGTCGTAAGTCATTTTTTTAAAGACAGGGACTCTGTTTGTAACTCTGGCTTGTCTGGATTCTCTATGTAGATCAGTCTGGCCTTAAACTTACAGAGATATGCTCTTCCTTACCTCTGTAGTGCATACATTAAAATTGTTTGCTACTATGCATGTCCTGTCTGTAAATAAAGTCTTTTAAAGTCATTGTTTTTCTGTATAGTTTTGCTGAATTAAATACAGTATGACTCAATGGTACTATGTGTTATTGTGACATTCATAATTCATGACATAGCAAAATGTGAATTCATGCTAATCTATGTCAAACAGCAAATTATCAAAAATAATATGTAATTTAAAAATGTGTGGAAGGTCAAATAAAGGTTAGGCTCTTAAGTTTTGCAGTTTGTATAAAGTATGAATGTTACTACTTGCTATTATTTTAAAATGAGGTTTTGGGGTACTTTGGAAAGTTTTATTCTGTAATGTACAAAACTGTTTCAGTGTTTATGTAAACTACAATAAGGGGATGAAGCTGAGCATCTATCTTTTTTGGGTGAGAAAATCCCTAACCACCTTGTGTGTATTACATCTACCAGACCCTTTTTGTGTTTGTTATATCTACTAGACATGCCGGGTTTTCTACTGTGAGATGAACATTGTACAGGTAGGAGTGACCTGTGATCAAATGTTTGTAGAATGACTTGTATCAAGCAATTGTACTTGTTGATTCTTATTGAGCTTATTAATACTTCCTATAGGACAATTACAAAATATGTTGAGTAAATTTAAAAAGTATTCAGAGATTCTGATAAACATAAAATGTTACTATTTTTCTCTTAATGTTTAGAATTCCCTAATGTAAAATAAAAAATTTCCTAATCTTAAAAAAAAACCTTGTAGTGTTGATGTTTCTTCAACATCTTGACTTTAATTCATTTGTGAGGATCTATTTTTATTTTTGAGAGAAACCATCATAATGCTTTCTACAATGTTTTTATCAATTTATGCTTCCACAGATAATACAAGTATCCTCTTTTTTATACATTCTTGTCAGCATTTTCTATCTTTCACTTATTTGGGTTAACCAATTTTCTAGTAATGAAGAAAGCTAAAATCTAAAAACATTTCTCAGCTGCCTGCCCAGGGAGTGGATGGGGAGTTGTGGAGAAGAAAGAATGACCTGATGTGGCAGGAGGGGGAAGGGACCTTGAATAAGGATATACAAGGATAGAAAGTGTGACTTCTTTGAAAAAGAAAGAAAGAAAGAAAGAAAGAAGAGAATATAAACATTCAAAAAACATTTCTCAAACAAATACATATATAATCTCTAGTCAAAAGTTGAGTGGTGAAATTAAAACAACATAATTTTCAGAATTTGATGAAACTTGCTTTAACTTCTGGAAGTAAAGTTTTATCTCTATAGACTATTCAAGAAGATAACAGTGTTTGTATGTTCTCATTGTCCAGAGCTACACATGTGTGAGGTTGTGAACACAGATGTAGGTATATGTGCAGGCCTGATGTTGAAGTCGTATTAGCAGACATTATTTCTGGTTATACTGAAGTTCACTGGTTCTGGTAGGTCTGTGCAGATTTTCCAGGGAAACCCTTGTGACTGCTTCCCAGCTCTGAGATTACAGACAGCCATGAGACATACCTGGCTTTTTATAATAAATGCTAGGGAATCTAATCTTTGTTCCTAATACTTGTATGGCAAATACTATCTATTGAGTAGTTTCTCTAGCCCCATAAGTTATTTTTTATTTTCTGTTCACAAAGCACATGTTGACTCCTAATTATTTCTTTCTTCACAGGGTCTGAAAAAAATTATTGAGTCTCTTCCTCAATATAACAATCAAATCTCAGTCTTTTTACAACAGTTAAGTACTGTTACCTTTGCTACAGAATCTTGGTCATCAGTGAAATGTTAATTCACAGTATTAGACTGATTCAAGGAATCTTATGATGTAAAACAGGTTTTAGAAGTGGCTATAAGAACCATAATATTGCTACAAGGATATGTGCAGAACAACTTTAATTTTCAAAGCTATGAGCTTAGTTCATTGAAAGATACTCTTTCTGTCTCATTCATGAAACAAACTTACATTGAACATCTGCTTGTCCTGAGTATGTCCAATAGTATTGTGACATTTACTTCATCAACTAAGTAAGTATATGGAAGCTTTTCTGAATGTCAAAAACAATGGAAAGAAATATAATGATTTTCACAAGTCCCAGATGGTCAAGGATGCTAAATGTTCTATAATGCTTAAGAATGTATTGGGTAGTTTACATGGCAAAAGTGTCTCAATGTAAATGTCCATAACACCTTTATAGAGAAATATTAGTATGCAAGCCAGTTTTAATATTCAGGCCTTTCCACTAGAGTGGCTGTTGTTTACCATCATCCTGTTCCTATCGAGCTGCATTAAACAGAGGTCTTAGTCCATTTATCAAATAGACACTACTGTGTCTTTGCTGCAAAAGAACAAAAGATAGTCTTTAAATTTAGATGTACAGTCGTTAAAAGCTTGGCTCACAACCATAAATATATATTTAAATTTACAAGTATATCATGGATTTGTGACTAAAAGTTAAAGACATGTCTCAAACAGTATGTCAATTAATACATATATTCATAAAAAAGCAGAGTGTTATAATTAAAATGACATAATTTTCAGAATGTAATAGAGCTAAACTTAAATTTTGGAGTCCAAGTTGTATGTCTGTAAGTGCTTAAATAAGATAACCAACATTTACATTGGTTTTTATTTCTATTCTCAAAATGAGATGTTTACATTATATGACCTAGATCATTATTTCAACTTATAATTTATAATAATGCATTTTATCTAATACAACATTGCTAACATAAAATATCCAGTAAATAGCATTTCTGATTACAAGAACATAATCTAATTAAAATTACTTCCCTCTATGGGAATAAAATAGTTTTTTATTATTTAAAATCATGAAGCAAAAATAAGCCTCAAATGATAAAACATTGTAAATTGTTTTATTAATATTTAAAACAATTCTTTCATTTTTGTTTTACTGTCATTTTAAACTTAATACTTGGTTATTGCTTTATATAGCAGTTTTAAAGAATATAGGTCATTCTTGGTAAAAAACATAATACATTTGAGTATTTAAAGAGAAAGCAAGTATTTTAAAAGTGCCAAAACTAAATATAAGTAAGTAATAATCATAGTATACTCCATTTAATAATGGTAGAATTCTACTGCCAGTGTAGAATATAGCTTATACCAAATTGTAAGAAATATGTAAATAGTTAAATTGCATAAATATGGCTTGTGATCACAATTGACTCATAGTAGAAAGAAATCTATAACAGAAAGTTATCAAAATGATTTTTAAGCACTTCAAAATTAAGCAGTATAATAAAAAATAACGGTGAATCAAAAAAGACATTTTATAGAAAATTAAAAGATATTTGGAATCAAGTGAAAAGGAAAAGGTCAGACATCAAAACTATATAGCAATTTTAGGAAACAATGGGGAGAAATTAAAAACTTCATATACTGTTGGCTGGATAGCAAAAAATTTCAGCTAATATAAAAATTAAAGAAAATATAACAGTAAGTAGTTTTTTCAAACACTTAAAATTAGATTTACCATATGATCTAGAAATCCCATTTATAAGCATATGTTCAGTGAAATCAAAATTGAAATCATAAGTCCTAGTCTCACTTTAATTTTAATCACTATTTCTTACAGTTAATATACTAAAACTGTGCATAGTTACAGAAATATATATATACATATATAAGAATAAGAAAAAGGTGATATATTGTTATAACAGACAAGAAAACTTATTTTCAACAACTTAGAAGAATCAGGGAGATAGTATGCTAACAGAAATAAAGCAGATAATGAAAGAATAAGCTTCATAGTCTAATATATATGTAAAATAGTCTTATAGTAGCTGAAAGCAGAATCATGGATAATCAAGATTCAAGATTCAAGAGGATAAGAGGGGACAGTGACAAGGCAGTAAATGGGTACAATGTTACACTCAAAATAAGTAAATTTTAGTGGTTTCTGGTAGAGTATGGTAGATATCATCAATAATTAGATGTTATGTATTTTTAAATGAGTAGAATAATTTTAACAGATGTTTCTGCTCTGTCTTGCTAACAATAATGATTTAAAGATCTTTTCAATCTGAAATATAGAAGATCTTTTCTTTTTCTTTAAATAATAGTTTAGATTCTTAAAGCATTATTGCCAGTTCAGTGACTTAGCATTTTACACTGATTATTTCCAGTAATACAGACTATTCTATACAATATCTTTGATTGTTATTATATAGAGATCTAGGGGTGAAGAAAAGTCTCTGGCCTAATGACCAATTTTAAGTAGCCACACACTTTGGGCGCTGCCTTGCTCTTTCTCTCTGTCAGGCCGCTCTGCTTTCTGTGTGTATATGGTGAAGAGCAAGTTTTTAATATTTACTTTTCTCTCTGATAACAAAAGGCATGTGAGTTCATTGGATAGATATCAGACATCCAGAGAAACAGTAAAGTCCCAAGCTATTCCCATAATAGAATATAAATGTTTAAAATCTGTTTGATTTTTGTGAATATAAAATTTGATTATATATTCTCATTTCCCTTAAATTTGAAACATTTTCAGTATTTCTTCTGCTCATGTTTTTCAATAGCTTGCAAAGGAAAACTACCATTCTTACAACTACAAAAAGTTTCACAGTAAGATAAACATTATTATTGTTTCAAATTCTCTTCCTCTATTAATTTTGAATAAGACATTAGCTATTAAAGTGTTAATATAATATTTGTATGTATTTAACATATCTGATACCTATATAATAAAGATACAGCAGTTTTTAAAAGTATGATAATAAATGAAGTAGTTAATAGCAAAGGAATAAACAATTGAATCAATTGAACAAGATTGAGGGTTCAAAATTAGGATCACAAAAATATGGGTATATGATCTTGTAAAACACACCTAAAAACAACTCATTGAAGAAAAAACAGGCAATGGTGCATATGCAGAAAACCCAAAAGGAATCCTGACCGCAATTATAATTTATATGAAAAGCACTTTAAAATAATACATAGGCATAAACATATAAAAATTTCAGAAAAATAAATTTGCATAACCTGAGTTTAGACAAAACTTCTCAAAACTAAAATCTTGAAAGTCATAAATAAAAGATAAATAGTTCCTTATCCAAATTAATTATCTTTTTCTTCATCAGACACAGTAAGGAACATTAAAGACAACACAAAGCCTGTGTGATGGTTTATGTCATCCTTTAGTTTAAAAGAAACAAAAATCACTTGAGAGACAAGCCTTTGAGAATGCCTATGAGGGGTTGTCTTGCTTAGGTTAACTGAGGAACAATGCAATGACACCATTCCTTGGAATGGGATCAGCTGTGAACTCCAATAATGACCAGCCTTGTAAGATGCTCAATGGGACAATAGTGGCATAGATGCTATAGGAGTAACCAACAATAGGATTCAAGGCCTGCTTCACATGTAGTTGAAAGTCATATGTTATGCACATTTAGCAAAATAAAAATAGTGGGTTTTCCCCCCTTGAATGTATTCTCTATCCAAGCACAGGCTCATGGATGGTTTACTGAACTAGATACAAATTCCTACCTGTGGAGCAAGAATGGTTTAGGAAAGAGGGGGCATGATATAAATGTTCCATTTAGGGATGAGAATTCTTATTTATTTATTTTTTTGCATGTATCCCCCTGCTCACCCATTCTTCCCTATTTTCTATCCCTCTCAGTCTGCCTTCAGTCTCCTCTCACCCCATCCCCCAATCCTCTCTTCCAAAATGGCTAGAAGTTCCAAGGTGGGTCAGCTCAGCATGGCACATCCACTCCATGCAGGTCCAATTTTCTAGGGGTGAGAATTCTAAGTCTTACTTTCTTCAAGAATACAAGGTGTAGATCTCTGTATTAATCACCATGTACCACAACTAGAAGCTTCCATAATTATGCTTCACAGATGCATTAATCTATAGACATAATAACAAGTCACTGGGAGTTGGTTTAGTACTATATTCATTTGCAGAATATTAGTGGTAGCTTCTTTTCTAGGGCTTATGATCGATCTAGTCACAGATTCTTGGCCCAATGATGGCATTAGTCATAGTGTGGTATGGGGGTTGAATTTAAGAAAAAAAAAGGTTTTTTTATTCCCATGTTGTTTATATTAGTATTATAACAGTGGACAAGTTTTGACAGGAAGGCCAGGCCATTATTGTAGCTTACATGGTTCACAGATGGGTAAGTTGCATGATTTTTTTCTACCCCAGTTTCCAGCAAAGGAACTTACAGATGAAGCATCCAAGTTAGTGCCAACTTTCTTTCTACATTGTTGATGGTAAAGTGTATGATTTCATCTGCAACATTATCTTAACATCAAGTTCTTGGGGGGGTAACTAAGAGCAATAACAATAGAAAGAGTCTGTAATATTTGACAATCTATGGGATCCTACCAACAAACAACTCTAAAATAGATTAGCCATTTCCAGAGCTAGGATTTTTATTTGGCTGTGATGTCTGTCCAGTTTGTCACCTAGTTATAACGTAACTCCATTTTAACTCTATTCATAAATTGATGTGAGTATATTTTAGGAAGCTTCTATAATGGTGATTTTCCACATGACTCTCTTAGAAAGTTATTCAGTGTTAATTTACTCTTCCCTGTATTCTCTCCACTACCATGCCTCTGCAACCTTCAACCCAACTTAACCTTTCCTGTTCAATTATGTATCTTTGACCATTTATACCAGTGTGTTCTATGCACCCTTAGTTGAAAATTTCTCCTCATGACCTCATACTGTTCCACTGTTCTCTGACTAATCCAAATGAAATACTGCCCTGGAACTTCCCAAATCTTCAAACAAATGCATGTGAATATAAAGTGTATACAGAGAAGAGATGGACTTTGTATAAATAATTAACACTGGAAAGGTCAAGATGATTGTGACTGTTATGTTTTGAAGGAGCTTGAGTAGTGGACAAATGGAAAATGTGGAGAAACAAAGGAGTGAAGAAAGTGATCCTAAGGCATGTCCTGAGCTACCTGTGCACAGCAACAGAGTCTGGGAAATTTAAAAGTTGACTACTCCAAGAAGTGTGTTATTTGAAAAGGAATTTTGGTACCAGAAATGCAGGATTTATAGATTAAATAAGAATTGTAGAAGATAAAGCAGTTTTCTACCTAAAATATTCATGTAATGATTTCAGAAACTCAGAGGAGACCAAAAATACAGAACCCTGTTGGCACATGGATATTTGAATAATAAAAAAATGAACCTATCTCTACTCATCAAGAAAATCTTTCATTGATAGTAGTAAGATATTAAAAGCAAAGCCTCTGCTATGGAAGGTTCTAGCTCTCTAAACTTCTATACATTACAGGACTGTTTGAAGATGTTCAAAATAAGTCTTGTTTAATAAACATTTCATTTGAACAGGAAGAAAGACCAAAGAATGGATTCTTAAAATACTCTAGTCTATCAAAACTTTGTTTTTGCCTATTTTAATTTGGCATTGGATAATCAAGTGTGAAGCCAGAAAGCAGTCTTTATCTTCAGCAGGTGACCACCTGAAAATGGAGGCATGATGGCACATAGTTCTGATTAAAGCATACAAATTGGAAAAAGTCTTATCTGAGTTGGTGAAATGAAGGAGCTCAAAAGCTGAAAGCTAAGTTTCCAAGAAAGTGAAGCTGAAACAAACAAAAAAATGTAACTAAAGTACAAGTGGGGATTGAAGAAGCGAAGTTAGAAAGAAGAGATTGGAGATTGCTGAGTTGAGACCTGAACAGAAAGTTTTCCTCATTCAAATGCCAAGTATGTCTTTTGGAATTGTTACTGGGAAGAGTAAATGTTCACAGGTAGTAACACAACCACCACCAGCACCATCACCACTATCACCATTACCACCACCAGCACCATCACCACTATCACCATTACCACCACCACCAGCAGCAGCAACCATTACATCTGTTACTGCCATCACCACCATTATCTATTTGATATTAAGAAAACAGAATAGGGTACAAAAGATGTTGAAGATGTTCAAATTTGCTTCAGGACTCCAGAAAGAGAAGAGAAGCACCATTCTTGAAGAATATCTTTACTAAGTCCTAATGACAGAAACATAGGTGGGACAGAGACTGAATGTTACTCACTATGATGAAAATATGGCATATAATGGGCATCCAGGAGGCAAAAGATTTCATAAAAATAATGCCATGGAGAATCTTTTATGGAAGGAAGTTTTCCCATCATGCTAGGAGTATTTTTCTTTTTGTTCTGCAAATGTAGCTGGGAAGGAATTCTCAAATCATAGGCTCAAAGATCTGATAAGAAATCTAATTTGAGTTATTGAGGTTATTTGAACAAAAATAACCTTCATAGGCTTATAGGGAGTGGCAGTATTAGCAGGTATGCCCTTGTTAAAATAGGTGTGACTTTGTTGGAGCAAGAGCATTGCTACAAGGGTTTTGAAGTCTCAGAAGCTCAAGCCTGGTCAGCATGTCAGTGTCACTTCCTGTTGCTTTTGGATCCAGATGTAGAACTCTCAGCACTGTGTCTATCTTCATGCCGTCATAATTCTCATCATGACAATAATGAACTGAACCTCTGAACTATAATACAGCCCCAATTAAATGTTTTCTTTTATAAGAGTTGCTATGGTAATGGTGTCTTTTCCCAACAATAAAACCCAAACTAAGACTGTTGTCTTCTGAATTAATATCTTGTTTTTGTTTAGTGAGGATCTTACATTATAATATCTTTGTTTAGTCTCAACAATGAATTAAGAATAAAAGAGTAACTTTATCATTATTTACATTTATGTATAATTTTAAATTCTTATTTGGAGAAGCTGGCCAACAAATTATGAAAAATAATAGTGAAACTGAATAAAGCAGAGAGAAGAGCTCAGAGTAATCCAAGAGACCATAGAGAAACTAGACTCTTTTCTTTCCTTTCTCTGTTGCTATAACTTGTACATTAGTGCAGAGAGCAAATAGCAGTCACATCCAGCTTTCACGTAATAACCTAAACTCTAAGGACTAGGACCCTAAAAACCCTTTATTGCAGATTCCTAACTCCACTGTGTAGTTCTGTCATTTTCTCCTCAAGATATTCTGATGGACTCCACACACTTACAGAATTGAGTTCTAGTTTTATAGCTGGACATTCCTATCACAGTCCTTTGCACATTATTTTAGCCTTGACATTGATCATATTTATAAATCTGCTTTGGGAATTTTAGTCAGTGAGAACTGCATTGTCTCTATATGAAAGATAAAGATTAAGTCACAAGGAGTGAGAAAAATCCAACATTTTAACTCTGTTACTTATCCCCTAAGGTAAGTGCTGTGGAGCAGAGTCTGGTAAGAGGAAAGAAGAACATGATGCTAACAGATAACACAATTTTTTATGATCAGACTGGGACACTCGTCCAGAATCATGTCACAGTGCATCTGCCCTACGTACGTGAGATTTTCTTAAGCATTCAAGTAACATGTTATATGTTACTTTATTTAAATCAGTTTCAGCCTCAGTGTTTTCATGTTGCCTGTATCAGTCCATCTTCAGTTACCACAACAAATTAGATATAACTAGGGACATATGAGTGAACTAAACTCAGTGGATAAATTTCCAAACAGCATTGCATAGCTCTGGTGATGGTCACTTGGCTGAATTCTATAATAACATATGGTAAGGAAATGACAGGAAGATGGGTAAGAGATGGAGCTTAGCTGGCCAAAGAGGAAGTCCGAGTATGAGGACAAACCATTGTCTTGATTTCCTTCTAATCACAACCATGGAAAATAACTACTAATCTTATTTTTTAATTACACTTGTGTGTGTTTATATATGGCATGCATATATATGCATATATGTATGTATGTATGTATTTATGTATGTATGTATGTATGTATGTATGTATATAACATGGGGAAATTCCATGGTGCATGTGGATATTAGAGAATCAACTCATGAGAGTCAGTTTTCTGTTTCTGCCCTGTGAGTTCTAAGGATTGAAGTCAGACCACTGGGCCTGGTGGCAAGTGCCTTTACTCTCTGAGCAATCTTGCAGGCCCAGTTCCACCAGTCTTAGAATTTCCACCCTGGAATCCAGGGTTTTGTCACCTGGACACATGAGTGACACATTCAACGGGTAGCACTGACTGATTCCTTTTGTATTTGGTTACTTTGCCTTCCTCTCTGCAGTAAAAGCATTTTTCTACCTTTAAGTTATGTGTCCAAGTGTTTACACACACACACATACAGAGGAAACTTCTCTGACTGATGTTTCCTCTCACAATGTGGAGTTTGTTCATCGTGGCATTGGTACCACAACTAACAACACTGAGGATTCCAACTAGATACCTCAGTCCTTTCTTTATTCAGTGTTTCCTCAACTTGGCACACACAGTTCTATTTCCTCTAAGAGGTGCTTCTTCTATCACAATTTTTCAGTTCTTAGTAATCCTTTATTCCATCTTGCCATTAAAATTCTTTAATTCATTTGTTTCTACATCAATTTAATTTAGAATTATATTTGCTATACCCATGCTTCATGTCACAACACCCTTTTTGTACATTGTTTATGACTAGTGGCCCTTCATTACTTTTTCATCTTCCCTTAGCCTGCCCTTTCTTTCTTTCTAAAAGAGACTGTCTTTCCTTTTGCATCCAACCAAATTGAAACCATCAGAGAAATGCAAATCAAAACAACTTTGAGATACCACCTAACACCTGTTAGATTGGCTAAGATAAAAGGCACAGATGACAGCCTATGTTGGAGAGGATGTGGAACAAGGGAAACACTCCTCCATTGTTGGTGGTAGTGTAAGCTTGTTCAGCCACTTTGGAATGCAATATGGCGGTTTCTCAGAAAATTGAGAATCAATCTCCCCAAGGACCCAGCAATACCACTTCTGGGTATATACCCTAAAGAGGCACATTCACACTCCAAAGGTATTAGCTCAACTATGTTCATAGCAGCATTATTTGTAATAGCAAGAACCTGCAAACAACTTAGATGGCCCTCAACTGAAGAATGGATTAACAAACTGGTACATCTACACAATGGAATACTACTCAGCTGTAAGAAAAAATGATATCCTAAAATTCGCAGGCAAATGGATGGATTTGGAGAATATCCTCCTGAGCGAGGTATCACAATCTCAGAAAGATAAGCAGGGGATGTACTCACTCATTAGTGGTCTCTAAACAAACAAACAAGAAAAGAGCCAAACATGCCCAGGCTGCAAACCACGACCACTGATCAGCTTGGGATCAGAAACACCCTGGACTGACCCTTCGGATCCCTCTCCAAGTATAGGAACACCTGACTCGCTCTTGAGGGAGGGGGGACAAAACTGGATTTGCAAGGAGTGGAGACTGATCCAAGCATTATTGGGTAAGTGGGACCATAGGACTGTCTGCTCCCTGCCCAGGGAGGGGATGGGGAGTTGTAGAGAAGAAAAAATGACCTGATGTGGCGGGAGGAGGAAGGGACCTTGAATAAGGATATACAGGGATGAAAAAGAAAAAATTCAGAAGGAAAGCTGAACACAAAGTAAATATATGTGTAGTAATCTTATTTGCATTATCACCCTTGATAAGTCATACTTATAATTTTTATCTTCTTCATAGTTATTGTTAACTTATCAGCATTTTAAATTCATTTTACTGTTTTTCTTGATAAATACAAAATAAATAAAAAAGAAAAAAAAAAGAAAGATCTGACAGTCCCTCACTCTTCTTTTAACCCGAAAGTTTCTCTTCAGTCCTAGTTCTACATTTAAATATTCGCCATGATTTCCTCTGAAGATTATCTGGTGGTAAATGTCATCTGCATTCAGCTTGGCCTTCTTCCCCAATCTCTATCTCTATTAACTGGCTGATGTTTGAATACCATCAATTATTTCCTCATGCTTAGCCTCTATGTTGACTCTACCACAATTTAACCTTCTAAAACAATCCCATATCTCTTTTTTATTACAATGGGAAGTCATATTTTTTATCCATGTATACCCTTGTTCAAGCTCCCTTCCCCCTCCTACCCCTTCCAGTAACTCTCTTCTCCCCATCACTTTATCTCCTCCCCAGCAAGGGCAGGAGGTCCCAAGGTCCCAATGTGGCTTATTTCAGCATTCACTCCTCGCAGATCTGCTTTCCTCACCCCAACATCAAGACTGGGTCAGATGTTCCTCTGGAGAGAGTGGGTCCAAGGTGCCCATCCAAGGTGTTGCAGATGCCAAGCTATTCAGTGGTTGTTGTGGTTTGCAGCTTGAGAGGTGGCTCAGCTGTTAAAGGCTAGGCTCACAACCAAAAATATAAGACACCCATATCTCTTTATCCTGATTCTTTCACATCTCTACTACTTCTGCCTTAGTTTTTCTGTATTTCATCTTTTGCCATGTGTACTGTAGCCATATTTCATCAATGTCCTTCTCATTCCATTTAGTTTACCCTCCACCTAGTCTTAAAGTATTCTATTTAAATGGATTTAATCATGCAGCTCCTCTGCTTTAGTGTTGTTTATAGCACTTTGCTCTACAGAATACAAAGTCCACCAAATTTGCCATAGCATTTTCAGGACATTACAATCTGAGCCCAAATCAATTTTCCAGATACTTTTCCTCATCCTTCTTTTCATGTATCCTAACCTTTAAATCCACTCAAGTAGTAGTGCTCCAGCATGTACATATATAGCATGATTCAAAATATATATTTTAACCTTTATTTTATTGTTTTTAAAATATCAATAAGCATCAAGAGGATCAGGAGTATAAAATAATATATATTAGCTCAATTCTTTACAAAAATTGATCTTGGTAAACATTACATAGATAAATGAGTGAAACTCATTTCTTCCATTCCTTAGAAGTATGACATTTAGTCACTTTGGAGCCTTGGTTTCTTCATCTGTGAACTGGGCATAGTAAGAGTTATAACTTTAGCCTTGGGTTGTGAAGGAAGTGCACACATCCTTTTTATAGCTTTTATAGCTTCTCTAGCTTCTCAAGGCCCTCTCCTGGTTTGGGCAGACAGTGGCAGAGACAGCTGCAATGAGTCTGTTTCCCAGCTGCTGCCCAGGCTTTCTTGATCTCTGCAATATTAACCCTTTAGATGTAGTAGATCTCGAGAATGCTATGACTTGCTCAATCACCATCTCTTAATTTTTTGGTTTTTGCATACCTGGCAGAGATTATTTATTTACCTTCCCATCCATCTCTTGTAAGCCTGCCGTGTTACATAGACCACTAATTAGGGACAAACTCTCCAGTCCATTTCTCAGATGAAATAGCTGTTCAAACATGCTCTATCTTGTCATTTTTTCTTGTGTACTTTCTTTTCAAAGCACAATATTCAGGTATGGCCTCACATGTACACATGTCTGTTAGATTCAAACTTTGACTTGACATTCTCATTCTGCTACTGATATCTCAAGTTGTATGGCTTTTATTTACCAACTGTGTTGTTCCCTTATGTCACATCAAGCCATGAACACCCGAAAAGGTTCAACGCATTTTCACACCAATTTCTGTCTCAACAAGCCATCCTCCATGCGTGCAGTTGGGGCTCTAGCTTTTAGAAAAGAATGATGAAATTGTGAATTATTACTGTCTGACATTCCAACATGTTGATATTATTTGAATTCACAACTCTGTTATACACCTTTTCAGTTCTCATATGTGTGTCTTCCTCTCATGCCCAGCTAATGTCATATATTCCATTAACCATTTGCCTGTGACTTTATCCACACAATCTATGCATTACTTTCTAATTATTTGTCATGGGAAAATATACATAACTTAAAATTTATGTATTTAGCCATTTCAATGTATATAAATCTGTGATATTAGAAACTTTTAATGATGTAAATTTTATACCCATATAAAAATACAATAAATTCCTCCACCTAGGGTCACTCTCCATTAAGATTTATCACATATGAGATTTGATATCTCTCATACATAAATACATACATACATACATACATATGTATGTTGTACATAGTTTTGCTTCAAACTCTACTTACTGGAGATATTTATCACTAAAATTATACTACATCTCTTGTACTAAGCAGTGGAGTACAGAAAATAACATGAAAACAGAATTAGCAATAACTACCTGAGTGGAGTAAAGTTATCAGAAAAAAATCAGAATGAAATAACTAATGTTTAGTCATTACCAAACTAATAGTATTTAGTAAGTACATACCATGGCCAGATGCCCAATTCTGAAAAATTATCAATGCAGTTTCTGCTTTAATGTAGCTAATAATGTTCTTGGGAGATGGAATAGTTTATTATTTTAAACACATTTTAGGTCTTATCTCACTTGGGTTATTGAAATGGCTTCTTATCTCTCATTGATCTGTTCACTTCTGACCTTGCCCTTCCTAGAAATCTAGGAGACCATCCTTACTGTTATTCAAATGATTTCTTAGAAAATCTATATTCATTATCATAACCCAGGATGTCCCTTAGCAACAGCAGACAACAGCTTTTAAAGCACTACAATATTTTTGATGCAGGTCAGTTCTATAAGAATTTCATAGGTTTGAAGATTCCCAGGTATTTCTGATCCCATTGCTGTGAACTGATTATGTCTGTCACCTTCTATTTTTTTAAAAGATGCCCATACATTTTGGGTCTTTTCTGTCTATGTCCCCTTAGTGTGGATACTATGAATTTGGCGGCTGACCAAGATAACACTTCAAAGGACTCTGGAAATCAGGCACAGATAAACAAACAAACAATAAATTAACATAAAATAAAAAGTTTATCTTCAAAAAGTAAAAAGAAAGAATAAAAAGAATTCAGTGAGAGAGTCTCTGTCCTTGGGAAGGAGGAATTTTTTCTGGAGAAAGTGAGGCTGCATTAGAAGGGATAACTAATTCCAGCCAGCCAGGCAGCCAAAAACAGGCTGTGGCCAAAGTGCTGATGGATGACAGCTGGAAGTATGGCTTGTGAACCAACTAAAAATGACACATCAATCTGAGCTGCAAAATAAATCACCAGAGCTTCAGAGGCTTTTGTTCTCTTTAAAATCTCACTCTACATGACCATGTAATGAGAACACTTCAAATTGTCCTAGCCCTTTACAACTTCACACTCTACACAGTCATACACATGATCCCATTGAAACTGCCTAATGACTCTTTTAAGGATACAGTAGTCCTGCTTCACATTCGAAAAAAAAAAAATAAGGCTCTAGAAACTTCAGAGTAGCCCAGTGTTATTAAGAACATAAGTGGTCATCAGAACACAAGAAAGTCTCCAAATAATGAGAAAGAAAAAAAATAAGAAAACAAAATGTCAAGAAAAAGACACAATCTATATAGTGCATGCACTGCATTTTATTCTTTGAGCTATTAACTTCATCATTGCTCATTCTTTTTTGAGTGAGATTAGGGCCGTAAGAACAGATAATGAGGTGATCCTAGGTGAATAGTAAATATAATATAACATGTATGGTATAGGTCACTTTTCCTTTAAAACCATTAGATAGGTCTATATAATTGGTATTATTTATTATCTAAAGTTAAAATGAATAAATTGAGACCCAGAAAGTTTAAATAACTTGCCTAGAAATCCACAGGTTTAGGGAAAATGAACTTCTTATTTGAATCAAGCATGAATGCAATTCAGACAAAGGCAGCCAGTTCTCTATATTTCGTTACACAGAAAATGAATTTAATGCCAAAAATGTTTACATGGACCAATGTAATGAAGCATTTCTCATGTTTTCCTCTGAGACAGGTGGTTTCTTGTCTTTCACTTCTTTATCTAACACTATTTGAGTTCATTTCTTGCTACAGTGATAAGGGTCTTCATGTGGATTTCTGATTTTCACAACATAATTTTATAGAAGAATTCATTTTCTCGTTATATGTTCTTAAAATCTATGTCAAATTGAGCATTTTATAAAAAAATTCACTTCTTCATTATATATTCTTGGAATCTATGTCAAATCAAGTGAACAATTGTGGATGCACAGATTTTTTTTTTTTTTTAGGTTTTCTGTTTTATTCCTTTGTTCTGTATGGTCCTTTTAATGTTGGTGCCATGTTGCTTTGGCTATTTTAGCTGTAAAGTGTATTCTGAATTTACACAGTGAGATAGTCAGCTTTGTTCTCTTTGCTTCAGATTACTTTGGCTATCTAGAGATCTTTTGTGGTTCCATACAAATTTTTGAAATGTTTCCCATTTCAATATATATACATATATATATATATTGCATCAAATATGTAGACTCTACAGAATTAGAAAATATTTGAAAAAGACTAATCTGACATTGGTTTAATATAAAAATATAAACTACTCAGTAACAAAAACCCTACAAAATGTGCAAAAGATGTGAATAGAAACTTTTCAAGCAAAGAGATACAAATAGACAACATATAAATAAAAATGATTGACATCATTATCAAGCTAATGAAAATCGGAACTCATACCTATTAGAGTGGCTATTATCTAAAACACAAAGATGAAGTGCTACTAAAGTTGTGTAGAAAACAAAGCTTTTGAACACTAATGGTGAAACTATAAAATAGTAATATCACTCCAGAGAAGATTTTGGAAGCTTTCTAAGAAATTAAACGTATGGTTACCCCTGCCTTTGTGTGTAGTGTAAACCAATTGTGTTAATAGAAAATCTTCACTATCATATTTATCATAGCCCTACTAACAGGTGGTAACAACTAAAATATGAATTCAATCTAATGATGTACCTAATAGCAATTTTAAAAATAAATTGATACTAAAAAGGTGATATTTATACAAAATGAAACATTATGAAATCATTTAAAAATTAAGCATCTATCTGTGATGGTGTGAGTAAATGTATGTGGTGTTATGTTAAATGAAATAACCAGTCATAGATAGATACTAAATGATCTCACTTATATGTAGAACTGGAAAACTTGATTCAATAGTAGAGAATATTGTGGTATTTGTCAAAGGCTGAGATTAATAAATACAGGCAGAAATTATGGTATATTATTAAAGAAACATGATTATAGCTATACAGAATAACTGGTTACATTGAATCAATCAGTAATGTATGAAAACATACATGCATATAAACATATGTACATATTTAGAGAGAGAGAGAAACATGGGGCATATGATAAAATACTACCAATTAAAATAATAACTAGAAAGTAAATGTGTTTAAATACATTCTTAACATTTGAGATGTCTAATAGACTTTTATGAAAGAAAAAAGTACCATTGAGTTTGATTTTTCACAGAGATATGTAATAATGAAACTCACTGTGGAAGGAAGTGAGGCTTGACTTCAGCAGTACTTAAGGGACAGTGGGCATTTCCCCAATCACAATAGCACAGGAGAAAAGTACTGAGGATAGCGGCATCTGCTGGAGAGTTAGAAAAGAACCCCCAAAATGTAGGCGTGGCAGATAGTTGGCTACTGTGAAAGTAATAAAAACTGCCCTGAACTTCATGCCTAAAGGGACTCATTCTTCCTCCTGAGATTTGAGGATTTAAAATATATTACATACTTGGATGGTAACATCAGGTGATGGCCTTTAAGGTACAAGGAAGTTGAATAGCTGATTGCTGGGCTGTGTTATGAAAGAGAGAACATTACATGTAACCTTCAGCTTGCTGCTCCACTGTGAAAACAAGAATAGGTGACTAATGTATGGAGATAAGAATAAGAGAAGAAATGAAAGATGATATATGCAAACTTAAACTAAAAAGAAGTATGTTTTTTTCAGATTATATTTTTATTGAAAAATTAATACTTGCATTTCATCCAAAACTTCCAGGGCACAAATAATTACAATGTAAACTAAAGTTCCTCTGGTCATGGAAGTGAGATTGTAGTCTTCATCAGAAATGAGAGTGCATTGTACACATCAATGTGAGTTTCACCATTTTGAATTTCAATGAGTTAAACTTGTAAATAATTGCAGTGAAGAAGCACATTTGATTCACTTTTATTACCTTACTTGACTATTATTATTTCACCATAGGAATATAGGCACATTAATTTAACTTATCCCTATGAAATGCCAATTTTACCTCATCCCATAGTTTATTCATGCAAACAGCTCTGTAAGCAATATCCTTGTGCTTATATACACTTGCATATCATTATAAAAATAATCAAATCAAGGGTGAATTTTAAATACATTTTTATATAGTTAGATAATACAAAATTATGTTCTCCAAAGGGATCGAAGCCATATATAATTCCACTTCCAAGGTACAAAATGCCCATTCCTACTAGTACATATTCTTTATCTTTTACTCTTTTCTAATAATATGGATGAAAAAGATATTTCATGATTGTATTAACTGCTTTCATCATTTGTGAGATTAGACAGCACTTTTGTAGGTACATTAACTATGCACATGTAAAATATACACACATGACTTTTCTCAATTTTTCTCTATTTGCATGTAGTCATTCTGCTGTTGATTTGTAAAATAACCTCCTATATTAAATAACATATTCCAATGTTATTTGGAATAAATTATTGATCATATTGAACTGCTGCTTATCAGATACAATGAAGATATTTTTCAAAATTATTTTCTGTGTCTATCTTTGTAAAAAAATATGTATCATTAAATTCATCAGCTTTTATGTTTTTTTTGTTTTCTGGACTCCTCCTCCTTTTTCTTCCTCTTCTTCTGTTTCTTCTTTTTATTTTTTTCTTGTTCTTCCTTTGAAACCCATTCCACTTCAAGATTGTGTGAAGTTTTGAAAGATTTATTTAGTTTATGTAGCTCAATATATATACGTGAACTACATGTGCCTGGTGTCTGAGGAGTCAGAAGATGGTGCTGGATACCCTGGAACTGGAGTTGTGGATGGTTCTGATCCACCATGTGTTTGAAGGAAATCAAACTAGGATCCTCTGCAAGAACAGCAAATGCTCTTAATCACTGAGCTATCTCTCCAGTCTCGATTCTCCTAGTATCTTTAAAACTATGATTTCCATTTAATTCTTTAATATTTTTAGAACTTATTTTTGAGTAGAACATTTAGTCTTTATGAGTCAAATTTATCAATTCAGTAGCAAAATCAGTGTTTTTAATCACTTGAAATTTATAGTTCCTTTGAATATATGAAAATTTCTTTCAACATTTTCCTCATTTCCCATCATTTATTTTTCTCTTTAAAATTTTGAGCTGAGAGAAACCATGCTTGGTATTCGAAACATAGCTAACTACTTAGTGCTAGTGAAGTCATGGATATTTGAAGAGAGTCTACAACCTCTCTTTTACTAAACCAGCACTATGTTTAGCAACTATATATAAACATTTATTCTTATGCCCACAGGTAAGGCTGGTCTTCATTGCATCAAGAAAATTTCTCTTTGCAGCATATGGAGAGCATATGATCAAAATATGCTCAAAACCACAACTGATCAAAATAGAGAGCTGTGGAGTCGTTTCAATGGATATGTCTACAACATAACTCCAGTACAAAGTCTTTGGAATCATTGTTGAAGAAGGGACAGAAAAAATTTAAATTTCAGAGGACCAAAGAATTTGTGATGAGAATGTGTCTTCTACTGTTGTCAGATGCCACACACATAAAATTTCATCAACAAGACTGATGAAATGTGAACTAAACAAAGATGACACCCATAGATACACCAAAGTCACAGTGAAAAGCCTCCGAAGGCCTCAACTCTATACAGAGAACTAGGGTAACTAAGGAATAGTGGGAGTAGAAGATATGGTCTTCCTCAGTGGAAAGCATAACAATTGGTTGTTGTCAATTGTCAGCCCTAAAAACATTACTACACACAACATCATACAGGATGAAGAGTTTATATTTAAAATATTTTTATATATTCATACATATATGCATGCAGTAACAATTAGGGAAATGAGAGATCATGAATTTGAAAAACAGCAGGGAATGTTATATGGGAGGGTTTGGAGCGAGCAATAGAAAGAGAAATTAATTGTAATCTCATATAAAATAAAAACAATTACTTGAGCTGGTTTTGCATAAATTTATATTCTCATTTTCCCTGTCTTCAACCTCCATATCAGTTTATTAATAGGACAAAGCATTAATTAAAGTGATTGACTTTCTTTGGTCTCAATGCACCAGAACTTCCATTTGACAATTGCTCATGTATATAGAAACATATACCCCATAAAAATACAGGAGTAACTCATTTGGAAATGTAACAATTTAAAAATAAAACCCTTGGCATACTTATAACAATGCAAGAGTAAGTTTGTTAGAATTAGCTATGAAAGGTACAGGAGGTCTAAATAAATTTAAGTATCTGATAAATAATGAACTTCATAGAAACATATCCTAACAAATGTATGAGAGCTGTTTATTTAAGACTGTTTGCTATTTGCCTGAAATTATGTTTTGCTGAGTGTCTTCCACTTTACAGGGAGCACTACCAGAAGAGAAATTGAGAGATATCTTGAAAGTACTGAAGAAAGCTCTGTGGATTGATGAATTAACACATTCAGGTTGATGGAAAGCCATTAATATAAGCATTAAGACTTTGGCAGTGGTAGAAAAATTACAATTCTGGGATGTGAATCAAATGAACTTGTTTTGCCTTCCCAGCTTTGGCTTGAAAAATAAAACCTATTGAATAAAATTCAAGAGGCTCAGTGTTTTTGAAAGCTTTTGACTATGCTATAAAATGCATATCAATTAATGAAAATTAAAATTTATGATTCTGTTATATTTGTATCACACCAGGAAAAACTATGTGACCTGAACCCAGGCCCTGAGATGGACACTCAGCTTCAGCACAGAACACAGTCTACCCAGAACATGGCTGGCATAATAGCATCAGGAAGGCAGCCAGTCCCTGGGTGCACAGCTGAGAGGTGAGAAGTCAAGAGGTGATAACCGGCATCATAGCACTGCCACTTGACAAGAGCAGCTGACCTTCTGAACACATAACTGATTAAGAGCCCTCAGACCAACAACCCACTAAAAAACAACCAAAAACTAATCAGGAGTGAACAGAGGAAACAACCGGCAGACAACAGTGCAAGAATATATACAGCAATACAAACTTCAACAAGACACTACCAGAGGAAGCAAGTGGTTCTATAGCTTCAAAACCTAAACATAACAAAAAAAGAGGGAATAGAAGGAAACAACCTTAAAAACAGCTTTATGAAACTAATAGAAGGCTTAAAAGGGAATATAAAAAACTTCCAAAAAGAAATAGAAGAAAATACAAATAGAAAATTAGAAGAGATGAACATATCCCTGAAAGAAAATAAAGAAAACCAAGAAAAAGAAAACAGGAACTTAAAAAAGTGCTCAACATCTTTAGCCATCAGGGAAATGCAAATCAAAACAACTTTGAGATACCACCTGACACCTATCAGATTGACTAAGATAAAAGACACAGACAACAGCCTATGCTGGAGAGGTTGCAGAGCAAGCAGAACACTTCCATTGTTGGTGGGAGAGGAAGATTTTTTAGCCACTCTGGAATGCAGTATGGTGGTTTCTCAGAAAACTGGGAATCAATCTCCCCAAGGATCCAGCAATACCACTTCTGGGTGTATACCCTAAAGAGGCACATTCACATACCAAAGGTATTAGCTCAACTATGTTCATAGCAGCATTATTTGTAATAGCAAGAACGTGGAAACAACCTAGATGTGCCTCAAATGAAGAATGGATTAACAAATTGTGGTACATCTACACAATGTAGTACTCCTCAGTAGTAAGAAAAAATGATATCCTAAAATTTACATGAAAATGGATGGATTTGGAGAATATTCTCCTGAGCAAGATATCACAAAACCAGAAAGATAAGCAGGGGATGTACTCACTCATTAGTGGACTCTAAATAAAAAAGCAAAAAAGCAGAAGAGAGTGACGATCTTACAAATACAAGACCTGAACTGAGCAATGAAGAGGAAACAGAAGGAAGCAACACCAAAAATTCCTTTTTGATGATCATTGAAGGTCTAAAAAAAGATATGAAAAAAAAGCCTTAAAGAAATAGAAGAAAATACAAACAAAAAATTGGAAGAGAAGAACAAATCTATGAAAGAAACATGCCAGGAACTAAAAGCTGAAATGGAAGCAATAAAAAAGGCACAAAATGAGGCAAAGATGGAAATTGAAAACCTGAAGAAAAAAGCTGGAAACACAGATACAAGCATAACAAACAGAGTTCAAGAGATGGAAGATAGAATCTCTGAAGTGGAAGACTCAGTAGCTCAAATAGATATATCAGTCAAAGAAAATAGTAAAACTAAAAAAGCCATAACTCAAAATGTTCAGGAAATCTGGGACACCATGAAAAGACCTAATTTGAGAA
>PVIH01024226.1:0-23198 GCA_004025045.1 Sigmodon hispidus
GTCAGATGGCACGTGAGGCTTAGACATACTGATGCTTAGTGTAAGGGGTCAGATGGCACGTGAGGCTTAGACATACTGATGCTTAGTGTAAGGGGTCAGATGGCACGTGAGGCTTAGACATACTGATGCTTAGTGTAAGGGGTCAGATGGCACGTGAGGCTTAGACATACTGATGCTTAGTGTAAGGGGTCAGATGGCATGTGAGGCTTAGACATACTGATGCTTAGTGTAAGGGGTCAGAGGGCATGTGAGGCTTAGACATACTGATGCTTAGTTTATGTGGAATGACAGAATTTGACTTGGTAATTTTGTGCACAATAACTTACTTTAGGACTTATAGAATGTGTAACACAGATGTTATCACTTAATTTTAAAAATGTTCTCCATGACTCATGTGCTTAAATATTGAGCCACTAGCTAACAGTACAATTGGAAGATAAGATGGGATCTTTAGAAGATAGTGAAACTTTAGGAGCAGAAGTGGCATCATGGGAGATGAACCTTGAGGTCTATAGCATTTTTTTAGTCCAATTACTCTGATTGCTTCGAAGTCCACTTATATGTGCACAAGCTCCCTCATGCTCCTTCTACCATAGGGAGAGGGGACCTTCTCTGTGCCATGGCTTCCAGTTCTGTCCAACTAGATGGTGCAAAGCATTTTAAGTATTTTTTCATCAAAACTAAGTTTTCATTCTCTATTTTGTTTTCTTTCAAATGCTTTACTTTTCTCTCCTTGACACTCAAGCATAAGGGTTCTAACTCAAACACAATAAATTTTAAAGTTATCATTTCTACTCAGCATTGTGACAAGCTAAGTAAATAGGAACATCAACAGCTATTAATAGAATCTGTTGGAGAATTAAGCCCACAGAACAAATCACGGCCATCAGAATTACAGCAGACTAGGTACTGGGCCAGTGAACTTGACAAAGGCACTGATTGGCATAAAACTACAGAAAAATAAGAAAAGCTAATAAGGACATATTGGTACATGGCATAGAACTCAGGAAAGCATCAAAATTAGAATATTACATGAAGAATATCAAAGACCAAAAATGAAATCAGAGAGAGAGAGAACTAGAGTGGGAGATAGAAAATAACAGAGAAAAAGAGAGAGAGAAATGAAGAGAGGTGGATGGATGGATGGAGTGGGAAGGAGGGATAGCAATGCTTTCCTGATAGACAGAGAGAGAAAGCGAGAGGGAGAGACAGAGAGACAGAGAGAGAGAGAGAGAGAGAGAGAGAGAGAGAGAGAGAGAATCTAAGGACATTGGATCCATTTCAAAAGACAAAAATGTAGCCAACTAGAAAGGAATGCAAAGTGGAAATAAATAAAATAAATGATAAATGAGACTCTTCATCCTTTAATTTTTGATTTCAACCTACAGATCTAGAACTCTACAAAGCCCCAAATATTTTAAGTCACACAACAAGCTGCCCTTAGGTGAGTCATTTGCAAACTGCACAGATAAATATAACACCATTTGCTGAGAAATGTTTAGGGGGATTAGAAAAAAAAAAAAAAAAAAAAACCTTACCAAAAGAAAGAAAGAAGAAATCTTAATTTAGAATAGAACTTAATGAACACAATGGCAATGCAATAAAATATATAGAGTGTTCGGAGGAATTGATATTGTACTAGAATACTTTGGTGAAATTGTACTTCAAGAATGAAGAAGAAATGTGTCCTCATAAAACATTAGATGATATTTTGATAATAGAACTATTTATCATTTTATATTAAATGTTCTTCAGAGAGAAAGATAACAATATAGGTTAGAAACTTTGATCTATGTAAAGTAAAAACAAATGTCAAGATAGGAATAACAATGGGCAGTCAGATGTCTCAGCAGCTAAAAGAACCTTGTCTACAAGCTTTATGGCCTGAGTTTTCCCTTATAATCCAATTGTAGAAAGAAGGAGAGATTTGAATCCACAATTTGCCCTCTGATTTTTATACATTTATTATGGCACATGCCTACTCACACTTACATGCTTATAGCATGTAGTTATACATACAACTGTGGTACATCTATAAAATGGAGTACTACTAATCAGAAAGAAAAAAATTATATACTAAAATTGTCAGGCAAATAAATGGATTTGGAGAATATCCTCCTGAGCAAGATCTCACAAACCCAGAAATTTAAGCAGGAGATGTACTCACTTATTAGTTGACTTTAAGCAAAAACATTCTTATCTCATTGAAAGATGATGGGTGAATAAAGTGATTTAAAACACACACACACACACACACACACACACACACACACACACACAAAACAAAACAAAATCCTTCGAGTTTGCCTGTAGAAGGGTTGCTTAGCAGAAATTTGTGGTGGCCATAATGCATTCGTGGGCATCAGCTGTGACCTAGTGTGCTTTCTTCATCTGCAGCTGAGCCTAAACTGGTTTGGGGAGCTTTTGATTTTATTTTTTATATTTCATGTATTTTAGAGAAAAGAAACTTTTATTAATGTATGAGTTCTTATTTGTTTTTATATATATATAAAGTCTGATATTGATTTTTCAAAAAAACAAAAAATAACTGCAGAAAGATTAATTTTAAAGCTATATTGTAACTCTTTAAATATTTTTAAAAATAATAATTATGCACACTTATTTACAAAATTATTGAAATTTATTACATATACTGTATATGTGTAGCATTATACACTAGTTAAATTAATGCTAAGAATGATATACAGCATGGGAGAGACAAACTTTTATTTTGTAAATGTTATGTGGCACTTCAACTTCCTTGCTGTGATGTACCATTCATTATTTGAAAGTTAACATGGATGAGTTCTAAATGTAAGCAGTAAATCCTTGACAACCACTTAAACTGTTAGAAATGCAGAACTAGTATGGCAAAAAGAAAAATATAGAAAATAAATACATAAAACTAAAGTTTGGGCAACAGGTACTAACCAGCAAAAATGTTAATGATATTAAATAAATATATTAATAATAAAGTTGAAAACAAACAGCCTAATGTAACAACAAATAATAAGCACAGTTTGAGTATTCAGGCATATATACATTCAAAGGCAATGGGTGGAGAAATGAACTAGTCAACCAGAGTAGGCATAGTTATGTGAATGCTAAATAAAGGAGAAGGAACATTCTGGGATACAATGCTGGGTGTAGTAGCTCACTTTAATAACTCTAGCATAGAGGATCATGAAGCACGGTGATAGTAAGTCTTTTCCAGACTAGAATACAGATAATAGCCTTGTTTAAAAGAGCAAGTGTGAGAATTATGTAATCTTAAAATGCTGATTCCCTCAGAGAATATGCAAGTCCTGCACATTCTCATAAAAGACCACAAAGTGTATGAATACAAAATTTAAAAAGATAAAATTACAAATTAAAAAAACAGCAAAATTAAAAAAGTCTATATTTTGTAGAAAAAAAATCAATAATTTCCCAAGCCAAGTTAATTTGGGCAAAAAGCAACTATAAAAGAAATTGTATTGTGGAGATTTGTTGTATAATTAATAAAATTAGTCTAGAATATCAGAAAGACAGAGACCAAACCACAGACAATTTTTACCCAGCCAACTCCTCAGGCCAAACTGGGGGATTCTGTCTCCATGAGTCCTCATACTGACTGGGTGTACAGGCAAAAGGGAAAAACTTCTGCCTTCTCTTGCCTTTTGTTCTGCAACTATTTTACTTCCTCACTTCAACATTCCTAGAGCTAAGATTAAAGGTGTGTCCCACCAGTGTCTGGCTGTGTTTGACCTTGAACTCATAGAGATCCAGGAAATCTCTGCTTTACAAATACTAGAATTAAAGACTTGTGTCTTCACTCCCTAACCTTCATGGCTTGGCCCAATATCTCTGATATATCAGTATATTTTTCTTGATTACACCATCACAATGTTCAGTGTAAGAAATAAAACGGAAGAGTTACTACCTTCCCTTGAGTTCCAAACAAGATCATAAAGAAACACCAGGTCAAACCAAATGTGCAGAAACTTAAAAATTTACATGTCATGAAGCAAGAAATAAACTTTCACCATCCCAAGATAATCTGTACTGGCTTGTATTTTTTAAGTAAATTAAATGATTTCTAAGTGTTTGGAAGACGTCAGCATTGCCTTAGAATTTATATTAGACAAACACTTCGAAAACAAAACAGGCATATCTTATTCATGGAATGCAAAATATCTCCAAAATACTGTTTAACCAAAATATATATGTATATAATAAAAACACCAAAAAACCAAACAAGTAAAGTGTTTGATGCATCTCAGGTTTCTAGTCTGGGGATGCCAGCTATCACTTCAGACCCCAGGAGCTGCTAATAGGATTGGAGGCAGATCATACATATTTCTGTAAATGTCATTTCAATGAAATTGTTCTTTTTGAAACTGGGAGTCTAGGGTAATCATCTTTTTATTATAAAGACAGGGTGTACTGGCTGCATATTGGCCAAGCTAGCATATATGACATATTTGTTTTTGCCAGAGGTTAACATTGGAGGGTGGGAAAATTTGTTAGTATGGAAAAACATGCTTGTTTTGGTGTATAAATTGAAGGACCCTGGGTTCTAGGGCTTGACCCAGGCATTCAGTTCAGGTATCCAGCAGAGTACCCCCCCATGACAGCAAGGAACTAAAGTCTGTCTCAGGAAACAGAGTGACCCAGCCCAGATAGCTGTAATCAACTCAGATAGGACATAATGGTCTGGTCGAACCTGTGATTAAAATACCAGAAGTTCCAAGCAGAATAGCAGTGACCAACACTCTCTTGTGAAAGCCTCCTGACCAGCTGGTCTTAAGGCAACCCCATGACCACTGTGAGCAAACTTACGATTATAGTGTGACCTTTAAAGTGACCAATCATGTGTTGCCCCTGTTGCTATGGTGATTTTATGGTCTTAGCCTTTAAAAGAGATATGTGATTGCCCCTCCCTTGCTACTCCTTTGCTTCCCTAGGCAAAGAGGTAGCCCATCTGCAGATGTAATAAACCTCATATTATTTTACATCAATGGTCTAGAGTCTGGATTCTTGGGACCCCCCTTCCCGAGGTTAGTACCCTGAGTCTGGGGTCTATCATAAATAAAGATTGCTGGAGCTATTTGGGGCAAAGCACTGTGTGAAACTTACCTTATGTGATACACAGGTATAAATTTATATGTGATACACACACGCCACACACACATACACACATACTCAGTAAGATGTTGCAATGCATGTATGTGGAACTGAGTTTACCTTGTACAGTTCTTGGAATAGTAGCACAGTGTCAAATAGGCTTTCTAGTGATAAACCCAAGACTCAGGATACTATCTACTTAGGAAGGGGAGCTCCAAAAACCCAGATTCCAGTCCAGTTGAGGCAAATAGCAAGAGGGTTTATTGAATTTTGTCTGCAAAGACAGGCTACCTCTCTGTCTCTGGAGCAAAAGAGCAGCATTGATTAACAATCTCACATCCCATTTATAGGCTAAAACCACAAAATCATCATAGCAACTGAGGCAATACATGACTGGTCACTTGAAAGTCATACTACAATCACAAGGTTGATTACAACAGTCTATAATCACAAGATTGATCACAATAGTTATGGGGTTGTCCTAAGACCAGCTAGGGGTCTCTTTGTTTTATAACCGGGTGTTGGTCACAGCTATTCTGCTTGGAAATTCTGGTATTTTAATCACAGTTTCAAAAATTATGCTCTAATGGTGGTCATCTGAGTTGATTGCGGCCATCTGGATTGAGTCACTCTGCTTCCTGAAACAGACTTTGTAGACTTTTAGTTCCTTGTTCTCATGGGGTGGGGGGCGGTGCTCTGCTGAATACTTGAACTGAATGCCTGGGTCAGGCCTTAGAACTTAGGGTCTTTCACTAGGAATGAGGTCATTTTCTTTCTCTTCCACTGCCCCATATTATAAATTACAACATAAGCTATACTCTTTTCTTAGTACTTTAGGCTGTATATTGCTATAATACTTAAATTAAAAGTAGTAGATATTGTAGCAAATTCTATCACTAATTTTGTGTGTTATCTTGATCCTATCAATTTAGCCACACTCTCCTAATCCATTTTATGCTATGAACCTAGGGCACACTGTTAGTTCTCACTAAATTTTCTGAATAATCATTTTTCATGAATATTATACTGAATGAATTTATATTGTTTATTGTCTTATGTTTAATACCACAATTCTTAGAATTTAATTTTTTTTAAAAAGGAGACTGTGGTGATATATTGTATATTTAACAAAATTAGTCTGGAATATCAGAGTACAGAGAAATCTTTCCAGCCCCATCCCCTTTTTTCAGACAGGGTTTTCTGTTTAACAGTCCTGGATGTTTTGGAACTCACTGTGTAGACCAGGTTGGCCTCACAGAGATCTGTCTGCCTCTGCCTCCCCAGTGATAGGACTAAAGATGTGTACCACCACTGCCTGAATGTTATGTCTTGAACTTCCAGAGATCCAGAGAGATCTCTTTCTCTTGAGTCATGGGATTAAAAGTGTGGGTCACTATACCCAGACCTTCATGGGTTGGCTATGAATGATTTTGTCCTCTGATATTCTAGATAAGTTTCACTGATTATGTAATATATTACCACAGGAAGTTAGAAACAAAAAGTCCCAGGAAAAGTACTTAGTCATCATCTTCAAAATTGGCATAATTTGTTTTTATGAAGAAATAAAGTTTGTAATTCACAGAGAAAAACACTTCAGTTTCAGTTGTCTCTCAACTAAAAGACTGATATTTTGTTGTTCCCACTGATCTAAAATTATAACAAATAATACCTAAGCTTCCTGTATTGCTTGCTTAGATTTAAAAACTTTACCTAGGCCAAAACAGGCTTTGAAGCTTAAGAATTTTCTGGTTAGCATGTCTGTAGTTTATTAACTAAAGAACACTTCATTCACTATGAGTTTTCTACCTACTTTTATTTGAATAAAATTTTAGTGTATTAACTTTTTTTCTTATTGCTCTGACTAAATGTCTACCAATATGCAACAAAAGAGAGGAAAAGTTAGTTTGTTTTACTGAACTTGCTCTGTGGATGTTCAGTCCATCAGAAGACATGGTGACTGGGGTGGGGGTGGCTACTACATTGCACCTGGAGTCAAGCAGAGAGAGTTAAATGCTTGTGTTCAGCCTAGGCAGTGGTGCTGCCTACATTCATGGTGGTAGGTCAGTTACATCTTCCTAGAACTAGTCTCAGACACACCAGATATTATTTCTATGATGAATCTAAATTTTCTCAAGTTCATAATGAAAATTAGTATCAACAGATATGATTAATATATAGCATATACAACATAAGTTCCCTCTGTAACATAAAAAATATGAGCAAACCTAGCAAAACACTACCAGGTTAAAAAAGTAATGAGAAACAAGGTCATTATCTATAGTCACTTTCTATAAGATTCTCTTATGTAGTCAATTGCTTTTGGCTTGTCTTTTTAAAAAAAAATTTAGACAAGGATACCTGTTTTTTTTTAATTGATTGATCTAAACATTATATACAAAGACAGAAATGAAAACATGATACTAGTGAACTATTTCATCTAGTTTGCCAAATATTTACATAAGTATCTAGGAAACAACATGTAAGAATGAAAGGATGCATAGATTATGAAACCAAGTGTGTTTCCTCTCTTCAAATAGGAAACAGAAATACAAATGCTAAGGAGTGGTAATATTAGAAGAATTATTACTCAAAATTATTTGTAATTCAGTCATGTCATATCTCCTTGCAGTCAGCTTCAGAAATTTCTTCCATATTTAGGAATGGCTTGTTTTCTGACCTTTTGTTTCTTTGCTGCCTTTGGTATTTGTTTTCTTATGACAATGTGGCAGAAAATGACAGTTTTAAAGGCATCAAAATGCTTAGTTTTTAATGCATTTATGGTCTTTCATGAGATATTTTGGAAGAAGCTTCAGCTAATTTGTTGGATAATCAGAAACACATGGCCCAGACAACAGTATTGCTCATTCAAAATCCAGCTGAACAGCAAGGCATGGGCTGTCATCACAGGCAAACCAGATGACTTTAGTCAAAATACTAGTGGAAGGAGAATATATACCCTCAAAAATCAACTGAAAATGCTTTGTCTAAAAGAAAAGCCCATTAAGCCCATAGATGTGTAGTCAACAATGGAAAGACGCTGGTCTTATCACCTGTTATTGGAATATGTGTTTTACATGCATAGAGAAAATAATAATAATGACATATTGAATATAAGAGGAAAGTATAGATGTTAGATACATAAACAAGAGAAGAGATGACTCCTAAACTGAGGCATGAAAAAAACAAGACACACACTCATTTTGCAGATCTCCTGAAAAAAAGAATGACTCGCCATGAGTAATGTCTAAACAGACGACTACAAAAAAACAGACAAACAAACAAACACAACAACAACACAAAGAGCAATGTGACTTCAGAAGTACAAATGGGGGATGGATTTGTAAAACATCTGATCAAAGAAAGAAACAAATATAAAAAGATAATTTTAGACTTTTATGAAAATCTTGACTAAAAGAAGACTAAAGGAAATGGCTTAAAGACGACACACATGGAGGAGGTCACATTGATTTCTGGGAAGTAGCTATAGCTACTCATAAATCTGACAAGGTTTTGGCCAATCTGTCAATAAGGTGTAAAGAATATTTCCTTGTACTATTCCAGAGACATAAAATATTCAGCAGCACATTAAATTTCAGAGATAAAAGTCTCTAAGGAGTTATAATTTCTTTTGATTAAGAAGACAGCAATTTGCAGAGACATGCTGTGTGCTGCTCTGTTTCCCTGACCTAAAGTTTGGCATCATTAAAATGATCTGGGTGATGTGATTATGGCTGGTGATTCCGTTGCTGTGCAATGTGTCAGGCAGAACCCACTGGGAGCTTATTTTAGAGGCCTCCTCTCTGTCAGCACCCTGTGTCTCAACTCAGCTACCTAGATATTAATCCTCAACAATTAGAAAAGATAATTAATGCTTTCTAAATCTGTCATGTGACCTAAATTCATACAGCATGCACAGCTGAAAGGTTTTATTTAACCAATGTATTTCCACTGTAAATCTACATGACAAAAAATTACTGCAAGAGAATCTGAATGATACCAGCCTGGGCACAGTAGGAAAAGAACATAAGTTCTATGGCATAGTTTATTTAATTTTATGGTTTCAGCACATTGTCAAAGTTCAAATTAATTGGTAGAGATAAAACTTAAAGTCTCATCTTTTAAGATTTGTTAATATAATTTTAATGAAGTTTATTGTTAGCAGTTTAATAAGTATTAAATTTTTGCTAAGAACAAGATGTCAGAAGAAAAAGTGTATGTATAGAAAGTCTGTCTCTTGAGAAACTAGAAGCAAGCCATTAGACATTATCATAGGCTGGGACGATTATTATTGTCATTGAAATGTAGGTGTACATTGCTACCAGTAATAAAAAAATATACTTTTTTTACTTATTTCTTCCATAATCTATAACTGCATATTGGTAAATTCACACATTTATCTTTTGTAATATTTTTGATATTCATAATCACAATATTTTTGAATTTCCTACTTTAGTAAAGGGTCTTACTACAAAGCTTAAGCTATTCTGATAATCACTATATGTCCCCGGGTGATGTGAAACTTGCTGCTGTTCTTGTCTAAGGCTTCTGGGTTTTTTTCTTTATTTGTTTGTTTTTAGTACTCACCATCCCTAAATTTTTAAAGTTTAGAAAGAATTTTCTTTAAATTTTTAAATAAAACATTTTAACTTTAATATGCATTATAGAAAATCAGTGAAAAATCTCAATTCTTAATTATGCACTCCAGTTCTTATCAAATGGCTCACTGAGGAAAAAAAATATTTAGGTAAGATATTTAAACAAACACAGAATCTTATGCCCTAGAATAAATTGCCAAAATTTTCTGATTTATTACATAATTGGTTTCTATAAAATATTATCCATTATAAGATGCTTGTGAATAATAATCACCATTTCTCCCTGGAAATGTCTAGATCTCATGAATATTTTAGATTGAATTACTAAAATATAGCAAATAAGCCATGAAACTTAGCGATGTGTTAATTTATGTGTTATAGTTTAATCTTTCTTCCTAGGTTTCCAGAAGAGTAAGTTTATCAATTGATTATAAGACTGTTTTTAGACAAGAGCTATTTCAGCAAGATTTTCTTTTTTACCAAAATTCAGGATGACTCACCTAACATGTTAATTTCAGAATTCAAAATTACACAATAAATGCACTTTCCTCATGTATTCACAATTAAGCTGAGTTGAGTCTAGTGGATTAAAGCAAGAGTTCTCAGTGTGTACTTTCGTTTCAATAGCATCACAGTTATTCAGGAACTTGAAATGTGATAAGCTGAGTCTGTTCCCACTAAATCACTAATACAGAATCTAGCATACAAGCCTGGTAGCTACAAAGGTTTCCACTGATTCATGTTTACCAATGTTAGCATTTTCTGAACTACGGATAAATGAAGTAATATGAAGTAATGTCTTAAAATGCAAATGAATTAATAATATATAGAAAATATTGAGTAATATAATACTCTTAATTTCAGAAAATTATTTTTTACATGATCAAATTACTGCCCTATTGGTGATATAGGAAATACTATCACACATATAATAGTATTGTATCCCAATCTACATATATTGGGAACTGGATAATTTTGACAAGTTAGAAAATAAACAATTGAGATATAAACTGTGAGTGAGATCATTTAAATAAAAATCTTTTTTTAGACTTTAAAGTACTGCAAAAATTATTTGTGTTTTTGCCAAGAATTATGAGATGTCTTATATACAGAAACTCAATTCTTAATTATACATATTTGTACCAACACTTTTTGTTAACTTGTGTAAAATAAACATGCAATACTAATAAAATTTAAAAATACAGTATTACTTTTGAAAAATCAAAAATAAAAACTAATTCAGATATTTGAATAAAATATTCAAACATTTGTTTTCTGTATTTTCTTTGGTTTTAATTATACAATATGAGGAAAAAAGAAACAATAGTGTAAGTCTGAGAGGGAAACAAGGAAAAATATGATCAATAATCAAGAAGAAACACATATCTTTCAAAAGTTTTAAACGTATGTTTTTTAAAATACTTTAAGGTGGAATAGCATGTCTTATCTATAATTTATAATTCTACCTGTGTAAAAGCAAATAACATTGAATCATTACAGCATCTTTTAGCTTTATAGTCAATTATGCTAGATAACATTGTCACTATTTTCTAAAATATTGTGTGGGTAATAGAATTGTGACACATCTATAAAACAAGTTGAAATACAAATCCAACTACTAAAAGGCCTCTATATTGATAATCTTGGCCAGTGCTGAGGGCTCTGTTGATTTAAACAGAAAACCATTGAAAGAATCAAAAATCTGAGGGCGCTAATAAGCCTTCCCTGTTCCAATTCAATAAAAATCAAGAGTCTCAAAGGATTTTATGGAGGGATTGATGGACCATGTCATTTGATAGTCTCTGTGCACCTGCTCAAACACATGTAAATGCCACTCTGCTTCACACATACAACCTCTAGTTTCTAATGGGAAACAAGATTATGTCTAAAATCATCTTGTAGTAATTGCACCTAAAAATTCACTTGGATTTAAACAATTACACACTCAATAAGTCACTTATGAATTAGACCAGAAAGTTATTCAAGAGATTATAGCAAATGCCCTTGAGATTACAACAACAAGCAACAAATATTTCTAAAAACATGTACCTTATCAAACTATAAATAAAAAGTAACTTTAAAAATGTAGGTTTAAAATATAAGTTGAGTTAGTAATAAAAGCTTGTCATTAAAAAAATATAGGTCTAGAGGGCTTCACTTTTGAATTGTAATCAATATTTCCAAAAGTAATATCTATTCTTTTAAATTTAGTGTAAATTCAGGAAAAGAGGTAATTAATGCAAATACAGATTTGAAAAGATCATTGTTTGAATATAAAATCAGATAAGGCAATAGCTGATAAAGAGAACTATGGGCTGGTTTTCTCAATGAACACAGTTGCATCTGTCTTCAACTAACTAGAGGAGAAATGTGTCCAGCAACACATTAAAAATATCACTCACTGCTAGGTAGTAGGAGTGCACATCTTTAATCCTAGCACTCAGTAGGCAGCAACAGTTCGATTCATGTCTATTTCTAAGAAAAATGATCCACAGAGCAAATTCTAGTAAAGCTAGGGACACAGAGAATGCCTTTCTCTAAGCTACCTCTAGAAAACAAGAAAGAAAAAGAAAAGAAAAATATCATTTAGTCATTTACCATGTTCTTATGAGATTTGTCTTTCAAACAATTATTTTTGTAAAATAATACCTGAAAATAATTTTTGGAAATTATAAAAGACACAATAAAAGAATTGAATAAAATTTGATTCCTACTTTTGATTAAAAGAGACTGAACAAATAAATTTATTAATAATGAAATTTTTAAAGGTCTCATATATTTCTTTAAGAAATAAATATATATTAAAATAAAAATCACATGAAAGCTTCTCTATAATTTTGAGCAAATAATTTACTATGTATAAATCCTTAAATAACTCCTTGGGTCCCACTCCTCCTAGAGGAACACCTGACTCAGTCTTGATGTTATGGAGAGAAAACTGGATCTGCCAGGAGTGGAGGCTGAACTAAGCAATATTGGGACAGTGGGACCTTGGGACTGTCTGCTGCCTGCCCATGTGGGGGATGGGGAGATATGGAGAAGAGAGAATGACCTGATGTGGTGGGAGGGGGAAAGGACCTTGAGTAAGGATATACAAGGATAGAAAATGTGACTTCTTTATTCATAATAATAAAAAAGAAAAAATGAACCATATATTTTTGATAATGAACAAATTCACTAATGCTTTTAGATAAAAAAATACTGTAGGATTTTGTATGCAAGTAGCAAATCATTTGAAACTGAAGTTAAAAATAATTTCTGATAGTTATGAAAAATGCACTTAATAACAAGTGTAATCAAAGAATAGAGGGCCTCTAAAAGTAAAATTATAGAAAAAAATAAAAGAAATTACATAGGATGTGATAAGATGAAAAGATGGGTGAGAAATTCTTGAATTAGAAAAAAAGTCACAAATTTATATAAAGTTTTTAAAAATTCGAATAATCAAAACTGTCTTCACTAAAAATTTTTAAGCATTATATTATCTGACATCAGAATATAAGATAAAGCTGTGGTAATAAAAGTACCAGAATTCTGGCATTTGCAGAGAATATGTAATGTAATGAAGTAAAGAGCTTCCTTGTTATTCTTTGTGTCTACAGTTGCTTCTGAGAACAGTTGCTATGGTAGCTATTACTTTTTTTCTGATTGCTGTGTCAAAACAGCTGATGAGAGACATTTTAAGAGAAGAAGGACTCAGTTAACTTTACAGTTTGAGGAGTGACAAACTGTTATAGCAAGGAATGTAACAGGATGCTTCGAGTCACAAAGTATCCTCATTTAGGACGCAAAGAGAATATTCAAGATCAGCTTACTTCTCCTTTTTATTTAACTTTTATTATAGGGCAACCAACACATAAGATCTCTTTACTTCTGTTAATCCAATCTAGTTAATTCCTCACAAGCATACACAGACACTAATATAACACATACAATATCAGACCATCAAGGACTAAAGTTAGAGTTCAACAGCATCAAAAATTACAGAAAGCCTACCAACTAATTAAAACTATACATCAGTCAACTGAACCACCTCTGGTTCAAGGAAAAAGTTAAGAAAGAAATGAAAGACTTCTTAGAATTTAACAAAAATGAATCCACAACATATCCAAACTTATGGGACACAATAAAAGCATTCTTAAGAGGAAAATTCATAGTACTAGATGCCTATATGAAAACCCTAGAGAAATCCCACACTAGAGAACTAAAAGCACAGCTGAAAGACCTAGAGCAATTAGAAGCAAACTCACCTAGAAGGAGTAGACAGCAAGATACAATTGAACTTAGAGTTGAAATCAATACAATTGAAACAAAGAGAGCAATACAAACAATCAATCATTGAAAGACTTGATTCTTTGAGAAAGTCAACAAGATAAAAGAACCCTTAACCAAATTAACCAAAAGGCAGAGAGAAAGAGAGAGTATCCAAATTAGCAAAATCAGAAAGGAAAAAGGGGACATAACAACAGACCACTAGGAAATCCAGAGAATTATCATGTCATAATTTGAAAACTCTATACTCCACAAAAATGGGAAACCTAGAGGAATGGGACAGCTTTCTGGACAGGTACCACTTAGCAAAACTAAATTAAGATCAGATTAAAGACGTAACCAGACCTATAACCCCAAAGGAAATTGAAACTGTCATTAAAAGTCTCCCAAGTTAAAAAAAAAAAGCCTGACCCCAGATAGTTTCAGTGCAGAATTCTACCAGATATTCAAAAAAAAGAAATATTACCAATATTCCTCAAACTGTTTTATACAGTAGAAACTGAAGGAATATTGCCAAACTCTTTTTTATGAGGCCACAATAACCCTAATATCCAAGCCGCTCAAAGACACAACAAAGAAAGAGAATTAGAACTCAGTTTCTCTCATGAACATTAATGCAAACATTCTCAACAAAATTCTGGCAATCTGAATTCAACAACATACCAACAAAATTGTCTACCATGATCAAGTAGGCTTGATCTTGCAGCTGCAGGGATGGTTTAACAAATGAAAAACTGAATGTCATCAATTGTATAAACAAATTGAAAGAAAATAAACCACGTGGTCACATCATCAGATGCAAAAAAAAAGCTTTTGACAAAATCAAACAATCCTTCATGATAAAAGAACTGAAAATATCAGTAATACAGGGAAAATACCTGAATATAATGCAGCAAAACAACAGCAAACATCAAACTAAATGAACAAAAACTCAGAGCAGTCCCACTAAAATCAGAAACAAGACAGGGCTGCCCCTCACCCCTATATATTCAATATACTTTTCAAAGTTTTGGCTAAAGTAATAAGAGAAAGAAAGGAGATTAAATTGGAAAAGAAGAAGTGAAACTATCTCTATTTGCAGATGATATGATTGTATACATAAGTAATGCACAAAATTCTACCAAAGAACTCCTGCAGCTCAGAAACATTCTCAGCAATGTAGCCAGGTACAAGATCAACTCAAAAAAAAAAAATCAATAGCCCTCCTACACAAAAATAAAAGGGCTGAGAAAGAAATAAGAAAAACATCACCCTTTGTAATAGCTGCAAATAGCACTGGCGTAACTCTAACCAAAGAAGTAGCAGGCCTCTTTGGCAAAAACTTTAAATCACTGAAGAAAGAAATTAAAGAGAGTATCAGAAAATGGAAAGACCTCCCATGTTCCTGGATAGGTAGGATCAACATAGTAAAAATGGTAATCTTACCAAAAGCAATTTACAGATTTAATACAATACCCATCAAAATTCCAACACTATTTTTTACAGACCTTGAAAGAACAATACTCAACTTCATATGGAATAACAGGAAACCTAGGATCACTGAAACAATCCTGCTCAATAAAAGAATTTGAGGAGGCATCGCCATCCCTGACTCATAGCTATATTATAGAGCTAAAGTAATAAAACTAGCCTGGTATTGGCATAAAATCAGACTTGTGGAGCAGTGGAATTGAATCGAAGACCCTGACATTTGCCCACACACCTATGAAAACCAGATCTTTGACAAAGAGGCCCAAAATACCTAATAGAAAAAATATGGTATCTTCAAGAAATGGTGTTCGCATACCTGGATGGTAGTATGTAGAAGAATGCAAATAGATCCAAACCTATTACTCTGCATAAAACTTAAATCAAAGTGGATCAAAGACCTCGACATAAACCCAGCTACACTGAACTTGAAAGAAAGTAAGAAATACCTTCCAACACATTGGCACAGGTAACCACTTCCAAAATACAATAGCAGTAGCACAGACACAAAGAACAACAACTAATAAGTGGGACCTCCTGATGAGAAGCTTCTGTAAAGCCAAGGACACTGTCATTAAGACAAAATGACAGCCTACACTAAGGGAAAAAGCAAAACATGTCTAAGCTGCAAACCACAAGCACTGAATGCTTGGGATCTGAAACACCGTGGACCGGCACCTTGGATCCCACTTTCTCCAGAGGAAAACGTGACCCACTCTTGCTGTTGGGGTAAATAAGGTAGATCTGCCAGGAGTGAATGCTGAACTAAGCCATACTGGGGCCTTGGGATCTTCTGCCCTTGCTGGAAAGGAGATAAAGAGACATGGAGAAGTGACTGGAAGTGGCAGGAGAGAAAGGGAGCTTGAACAAGGGTATACATGGCTAAAAAATATGACTTTATTCATAATAAAAAAGGGAAAAAATCTTCACTAACTCTACAACTGACAGAGGATTAATTTCTATAAATATAGAGAACTCAATAAACTACAGTCCAAAACCCTAAATAACACAATTCAAAATGGGGTTCAGAACTAAAAACTAAAACAGGGTTCTTCTCAGCAGAAGAATTACAAAGAGTTGAAAGGCACTTGAAAAGTTGTTCAACATCTTTAGCTATTAGAAAATGCAAATTAAAACAACTTTGAGATATCACCTTACACCTGTCAGAATGGGTAAGATCAAAACCTATGCTGGAGAGGATGCAAAGCAAGAGGAACACTCCTCCATTGTTGGTGAGAGTATAAAATGTTAAAGCCCCTATGGAATGCAATATGGTAGTTCCTCAGAAAACTGGGAATCAATCTCCTTAAGGACCCAGCCATAGACTATTAGCCATATTCCCAAAGGACACACATTTGCACTCCAAAAACATTAGCTCAGCTACATTCAAAGCCACATTGTTGATAATAGCAAGAACCTGGAAACAACTTAGATGCCACTCACCGAAGAATGGATTAACAAACTATGGTATACCTACACAATGGAGTACTACTCAGCAGAAAAAAAAAATGACATCCTTAAATTTGCAGGCATATGGATGGATTTGGAGAATATCTTCCTGAGCAAGGTTCCACAAACCCAGAAAGATAAATAGGGGATGTGCTCACTTATTTGTGCACTTTAGACACAAAAAGCAAAAAAAATCAAAACACTTGGGATTAGAAGGAACTTAAGAGAAACTTCCACGGATTCCCCTAGGAAGAGAAAATTGAGAAGACCTATTTAGCTAATTGAGAGCATAAGAATTACAATCCAGAAGAGGAGGAAATAAATCATGAGGGAAGGGAAGGATTGAGTGAGAGGAGCAACACGGAAGGAGAAGAAAAAAAGAGAGATGGAGATCTTAATAAAAAAGCCAATATGGGGTTGGAAAAAGGCCAGGTGCTAAAGTCATCTATAAGAACTCACAGGAAGTCCCTGGGTAGGTCTCCAAACAGTACTAAAGGTATTGTCTAGACAAGACTTCTCCTATAATCAAATGAGTAGACACCCCAAGTGTCATCACAGAACTTATATCCAACAAAGAATAGAAGTTGAGGCAGAGACACAAGGCTGAATAATGGGCTGAGCTCCTGGTCCAGCAGAAAGCAGGGAAGAAGAGTCTATATGTGCAAGGGAATAGGGCTTATGAGGAAAACTCCCACAGTGGTGACTGGCTGGAGCTCTGGAGAGTTCACTGAATTAAGAACAGCCACGGTGGAATCTTCAAGAAAAGGAACTTGGCTCTCCGAAGATAGGCAGCTGTACATTGACATGGATAGTATGTGGAGTCTTGAGTGGTGAGATCAAACTGTGTTTGCATGCATGGACTGGCAATTCAGAGCCCACTCTGCCCTGTGGAAAACTCTGACCAGACATGACTTTAAGATAAGCAAATCAGACCTGCCTAGAATGAATGTTGAGTTGATCCACCTTGGGACTTCTTGCCCTTTTGGCAGACGGGATGGGATTATGTGGAGGAGTGAGGCTGTTAAATAATAAATAAAGAAATCATCCCAAAAAGAGAAAAAAATAAAGAAAATCCCAAGGAGGAATGAATGCTTATTGTTTCCTTGATTATTCTGTGCCCAGCCAAGTTGTCAATTTTCAAAATCACAGGGAGTAAGTATATGGATTAAAAGACAGACTTATCATCAAAAAGCAATGAAAAAAATAGATGATCACATAAAAAAATTAATGGAGCTAAGACCTTGTCTCAAAATTTATAAAATTCAATCAAAAATACAAAAAATACAAGGAGAAAATGTAAAGTATATGTTTTGGACCATTTGATCAGCGAAAGATTTCTTAATTTCACAGCATAGAATCTAATAGACAAAACAAAATTAAATCTATATACATAAATAAGTAATTAATTAAAAACTAAATCTTCAATAATTTAGTAACAATAATATTAAATGGAGACCTGGATCTTAACAAAATTTGATTAAAATGAGCATACAAATAAATGACTAAAAATAGAGATGAAAATATAATCAATAGAAATAAGAATCAGTTATACACCAGTCTAAATCATAAAGAGGTTATAAAACATCCTATAAGCAAGGCTATTATAAAAAAACAAAGACACAGAAGATACTGTGCAAAGAAAAACTCGTACACAATTAGTTAGGGCATCGTTATTATATCATATAAAGAAGTATGGAGATTTAAAAAAAATAAACAGCACTATCACAGGATCCAGAAATATCAATAAAATTAATGAGTTAAAGAAATATCAACAACCTATATTCACTACAGAGCTATTAACCATAGTTGAGAAAAAGAAACAATCAAAATGTCCCATAAGTGATGAATGGACATAAAAATTATGGTACTACCACATAATGGAATATTATTCACACATATACAGTAGAAAACTGCCCATTACTACAATGTGGAGGGAACTGGAGATTTTAATGATGAGTATAATAATGCAGATACGGAAGAAAAATACTGTAGCATCAACTGAAAATCCAAAATCTAAACAGACTGCTCTTATAGAAAGTGAAAGTATAACAATGCTTCCCAGAGGCTAGAGATGAAAATACGGAAGGAATTACCTTAAGAATTCATACTAAAGGAGAAGCAAGAATTCCTTGTGTGGCACACACACAGTAGGGCTACCGACAACTTGAACCTGCTGGGCTTTTAATACACAACAAACCATAATTGTTTGATGAGGTAGAAGTTTACTCTGTTTTAAACATTAGAAAGCAAAAGCAAAGTATATATATATATATATATATAAACATATGACAAATTATTCATTAGTTTGTATAAATTTTATACAATTGAGAAATGAATTCTGGTACTTTTCTTAAATAACTACTGTTTTAATAGTGCAAATGGCTAGAATATAATGCATTTTATATCATGCAAAAATAAGAATGGTTTGAAAATGAACTGACATTTACTTGATATAGTAATCTACACAAAAGTACATTTTTCCTTACAGAGCATTGCCCTGATATTTAACTATTCTTTCTCTAATGAAATAAAGATATAATACCTAAAACTCTATTGTCTACTTTGGGGTATTTTGTTATGGTTGGTTTAAACTTGATTGTCAATAAGTGACTCCCAAGATGTTGTCTAGAATCTTCTAAAATCAATATATCTAGCTGTATGTTAAGTGACTGTATGATTGTGAGCATTCCAATATGTAGAACTGATCTAACTTTTCTACTCAACTATAGAAGTATGTATTAGGTGCACTCAATTTCCTATAACTTTGCCACAGCTAATGATGAGGCATAAATAGTCATTGTGAGCAATATATAATCACAAGTTTCATAGTTTAATTTTTAAAGTATGTAAATCACTTGTGTTTCTTGAAAAAAATGCAAATTTAATTTATATGACTGTGTATTTGTATAAATATAACTAAGTCCATAATTTTGTATAACTTTAGTTATACAATATCATATTAGAATTCAGTTACATGAAATTTATTAAGTGAAACTTTCTGTAGGATAGTTTAATAGTGTTCAAATCCAAATTGATCTTATAATAAAAACTTAGAGCCAGATATTGGAGTAAAACTGAAAGACCAGAGAGACAGAGGAACAAAACAAGCCGCAGCTTCTTCTAACCTCACCAACTCCTCAGCCTCAAGGCAAAGATTCCTTGGGGAAAGGGAAGCATTCAAACTCTTTTCTCTCTCTGCTTTATATTCCCGTCTCTGCCAAGTCATTTTTTTTTTCTGTCTCAAATTTTCCAGTGCTGGGATTAAAAGTGTACACCATCACAGCCTGACTCTGTTTCTCTTATAGACTGAATTAATTTCATGTAGTCCAAAGTGGCCTTGAACTCACAGAGATCCAGATGGATCTCTTCCTCTGCCTCTTGAGTGCTAAGAAGTCACTGACTTCTATGGCTAATACTGTGGCTAGCTCTGCCTTCTAATTTTCAGGAAAGCTTTATTTCTTAGAGGATACACAAGGTACTACTATACCATATAATGGTATATGCTTTGTGTTTACTTTGTATAAACTGCAATCATTAGAATAATTAAAATTTTATGCTAGGTATAAATGGAAAGATGATGCAAAATATCTATATCTGGGTATTTTTTTTCTAATTATCAAAATAGCTGGTACAAACCTACAAATTTAAAGTCTGACTCCAGGGACTTGAATTTCCTCTTCTATACTGGTGTTCTTGTATCAACATTGTGATTCATTTCAAATCTCTTCCCTCAGCTAAATGTCTCAAATAAAGGGAAATTATGGCAAAAATTTATGTGACAGAAGTCAGGTGAATGGCTTAGAAGAGGCTTTCTGCTAGATACAAGAAACACACATCAACTTCAAAGACAGACACAGGGAATCCCTACACTGAAAAGTTTTGTTCCAGGACCATTTTCTGTCTGTGGCACGTGGCTCCACACACTCCTTAGCAGAGAGGAATAGACTTTGGCTGTTAGGGACACATCCAACTGCTACTAAAATAAGGGAACTTGCATGGCCACCTCACCTCCAACTGCATCAGCAGGGATGGAATGAGGATTTGAAATTCAAACCCTTGCCCAGAGCAGAGAAAGAGATTAAGCAGACCCCTTGCTCAGAGATGACAAAAGACACACAAGACCCTTGCCACAACTTACCGGGAGCCACCTAATCATGAAACACTGAAGCCATGGGCAGAGGATAGTGCAAAAATATATACAATAATATAAAGAATAACATGGTAACTCCAGAAGAAAGTGGGAGTTGTACAACTACAAGACCTGAACTGAGCAATGAAATGGAAGCAGAAGGAAGCAGTGCCAAAAACACCTTTATTAAGATCGTTGAAGCCCTCAAAGAAGATATGAAAAATTCCCTTAGAGAAATAGAAAAAAATATAAACATCATCTCTTTCAATTTTTTGTTTATATACATTCAGGCATTCTGTAGGAGTGACCATCCAGTTGGAGGACTCTTGAAGATAGCATTTACCCTGTTCAGCCTGACAAATTTGCTAGGTGAGAATTAACTGTGGTCTGTTTCCTTTCTCTGATATTTCAGCTTTTCCCCATATCTGGCTCTGGGTTTTCTTTAAATAACAACTAGAATTCATGCAATATGTATCTGTAACAGATGAATGAATGAAAAAGAATTGGTACATTTACACAATGAAATACTACTCTGCTATTAAAAGAAAAAAAGGCATGAAATTCAATGGTAAATTGATGGAATTAAAAATAATCATCCTAGGTAAGTAACAAGACCCAAAAAGCCAAATATAGTATGTGTTTGTCTATAAATAGAAATTAGCTTTTAAGTCTTTGATAAACATGTTACAGTCTATACAACTTCATAAGTCCAGTTTAGATTTAACAGACTAGGGAGGAGGATTGAACAATCCTATAAAGCAGAAAGAGAATAAATAGTTATGAATGGTGAGTGGAGGACTGGAATGGAAAGCTCAAATGAGGATGAGGAGAAAAAGGGAAGGAGGGAAGAAATACAGGCTAGGAAATCTAAAGCTAAAGGCCTTTTGAGGGGTTGTATGGAAACCTAGTGCAACAGATCTTCTTAAAATATTTACATATATGAAGATAATTTAAATTGATTCACCAAATAAAATATTACCAGATAAAGATTCTGGCTCTGAGAACTGCTTACACCTCATTGAGTTGCCCAAAGTTGCCCCATGGGATTTCCCAAACAACCAAGCCTGTTGCCATGTTCACAAACTGAAGATAAGACATTATTACTGAAGACTGTACCTAAACAAATCATTAAACATAAAAAGTTGAGTTTGACTCTTCACTTATATTGACTATTTTTCTTTATAGTAGTAGTTACTCTACATGCTATCAAAGGGCACAGGTAAACATCAATACAACTACAAATTTTTTTTATCTAAAATTGTGTCTTGCCTACAGGATGTGCTAAAGGCATGAAGCATCGAAAATGCTCCTAATCATATTCTGCTACACTAACAAATCAAAGTACTGTTTAGCATCCAACATAGAAGCTTCCTCCTGAAATAGACCACTATCAATACAGAGATTCACAGCTGTACATGTAGAGAATGAGAAGCATTAGAACACTATGTTCTAAATTGAATCTCTTCATAATTTTTTTTCTTTTGGATGGACCAAGGAATGCTTCAGAAGAGGATCTCTGCAGACAGATTGTTTAAGCTAGAACAGATGGAGAACACCAAGAAAACATGAAATTCTAAACATTGAAGGACAAAGAATACATGAACTCAGAGATTGTGGAAGGGTCTACACAGAACACAGGGCATGATGGTGCCTCAGTGCTGGAACTAAGACACAAGAACACATACCAGTCCCAGATATTGTCTCCAGTTGATCTCTAATTGATAGCCAGTTGTAAAGGAAAATTTAGTTTTTTTTCCATTTAAATCTCACTGGATATACAAACCACTGTTAAAACAGGTCTCATCGCCTATATGAAAAACCTTGAGAAATCCCACACTAGAGACCTAACAGTGCAGCTGAAAGCCTTAGAACAATTAGAAGCGAACTCACCTAGGAGGAGTAGGTGGCAGGAAATAATCAAACTTAGAGCTGAAATCAATGCAATTGAAACAAAAAGAACAATACAAAGAATCAACGAATCTAAGAGTTGGTTCTTTGAGGAAGTTAACAAGATAGATAAGCCCTTAGCCAAACTAATCAAAAAACAGAGAGAAAGTGTCCAAATCAACAAAATCAGAAATGAAAAGGGGGACATAACAACAGACCCCCAGGAAATACAGAGAATTATCAGGTCATATTTTGAAAATCTGTATTCCACAAAAATGGAAAACCTGGAAGAA
>PVIH01024227.1:0-23195 GCA_004025045.1 Sigmodon hispidus
CAAAAATTCCTTTTTGATGATCATCAAAGCTCTCCAAGAAGATATGAAAAATAGCCTTAAAGAAATAGAAGAAAATACAAACAAAAAATTGGAAGAGATGAACAAATCTATGAAGAAACATGCCAGGAATTAAAAGCTGAAATAGAAGCAATAAAAAAGGCACAAAATGAGGCAAAGATGGAAATAGAAAATCTGAAGACAAAAGCTGGAACCACAGATACAAACATAACAAACAGAGTTCAAGAGATGGAAGATAGACTCTCTGAAGTGGAAGATTCAGTAGCTCAAATAGATATATCAGTCAAAGAAAATAGTAAAACTAAAAAAGCCATAACTCAAAATGTTCAAGAAATTTGGGACACCATGAAAAGACCTAATTTGAGAATAATAGGAATAGAAGGAGAAGAATACCAGCTCAAAGGCACAGATAATGTTTTCAATAAAATCATAAAAGAAAACTTCCCTAACATGAAGAAGGAAATGCCTATAAAGATACAAAAAGCTTACAGAACACCAAATAGATATGACCTCCCCAAAAAAGTCAGCGCAACACATTATAATCAAGCCACAAAACATACAGAACAAATAAAAAATTTTAAGAGCTGCAAAAGAAAAGGGCCAACTTACATATAAAGGCAGACCCATCAGAATAACGCCTGAGTATATAATGGAAATGATGAAAGCTAGAAGGGATTGGTCAGAAGTTATGCAGATGGCAAAAGAGCATGGCTGTCAAACTAGAATACTAAACCCTGCAAAATTATCAATCACTATAGATGGAGTAAACAAGATATTTCATGACAAAGTCAGACTGAAACAATATCTATCTACCAATCCAGGACTACAGAGAGTATTAGAGGGAAAATTCCAACCTAAGGATCCCAGACACACCCACAATATCACAAACAATCAATAATTTCACAGAAGAATACTCCAGAGATAGGAATTACAAACAAGTCACCACCAAAAATGACAGGAAATATCAATGGTCACTAATTTCCCTTAATATCAATGGACTCAACTCTCCTATAAAATGCCACACACTAACAATATGGATACATCAATAGAAGCCATGCTTCTGTTGCCTACAAGAAACACCTCAAACGTAAGGACAGACACAGGCTTAGAATAAAGGGTTGGAAAAAGATTTTCCAGTCAAATGGTCCTAAGAAACAAGCAGGGGTTGCAATCCTAATATCCAACATAGTAGGCTTTAAGCTAAAAGCAATTAAAAGGGACCAAGATGGTCACTACTTATTCACCACAGGGAAAATAGGTCAAGAGGAAATTTCAATCTTGAATATTTATGCCCCTAATATAATGGCACCTGCTTATGTAAAAGAAATACTGCCAAAGTTCGAATCCCACATCAATTCTTACACCCTAATATTGGGAGACTTCAATACCCCACTTTCAACCCTGGATAGATCAACCAGACAGAGACTCAACAGAGAAATAAAGTGTCTAAAAGAGGTTATGATGCAAATGGATTTAATAGATAACTATAGAACTATCCACCAAAATGAAAAGGAATACACATATTTCTCAGCTCCTCATGGAACTTTCTCCAAAATTGATCACATAATTGGCCATAAAGCAAATATCAAAAGATACAAAAAAATGGAAATAGTCTCTTGTAACATATTGGACAACCAGAGCCTAAAGTTAGAGTTCAGCAACTTCAAAACCCAAGGAAAGCATACCAACTCATGGAAACAAATCATCACTCAGCTGAAATCTCTGGGTCAAGGAAGAAATTAAGAAAGAAATCAAAGTCTTGGTAGAGTTTAATGAAAATGAATCCACAATGTATCCAAACTTGTGGGACACAATGAAAGCAGTCTTAAGAGGAAAATTCACAGTGCTTGATGCCTATATGAAAAACCTAGAGAAATCCCACACTAGAGACCTAACAGCTCAGCTGAAAGCCTTAGAACAATTAGAAGCGAACTCACCTAGAAGGAGTAGATGGCAGGAAGTAATCAAACTTAGAGCTGAAATCAATACAATTGAAACAAAAAGAACAATATAAAGAATCAGTGAATCTAAGAGTTGGTCCTTTGAGAAAGTTAACAAGATAGATAAGCTCTTAGCCAAACTAATCAAAAAACAAAGAGAGAGAGTGTTCAAATCAACAAAATCAGAAATGAAAGGGGGACATAACAAAAGACCCCCAGGAAGTCCAAAGAATCATCAGATCATATTTTGAAAATCTGTATTCCACAAAAATGGAAAACCTAGAGGAAATGGACAGCTTTCTGAATAGGTACCAACTTCCAAAATTAAATAAATATCAGATTAATTACTTAAACAGGCCTATAACCCTTAAGGAAATTGAAGCTGTCATTAAAAACCTCCCCAAAAATAAAAGCCCTGGTCCAGATGGTTTCAGTGCCGAATTCTACCAGACATTCAAAGAAGAATTACTACCATTACTCCTCAAACTATTTCACACAGCAGAAACTGAAGGAATATTGCCAAATTCCTTTTATGAGGCCACAATTACCCTAATACCTAAGCCACTCAAAGATACAATAAAGAAGGAGAATTACAGACCAATTTCCCTCATGAATATTGATGCAAAAATTCTCAACAAAATTTTATGATTAAAGCCCTGTAGAGATCAGGAATACAGGGAGAATAGCTAAATATATTAAAGGCGATTTACAAGAAGCCGACAGCCAGTATCAAACTTAATGGAGAAAAACTCAAAGCAATCCCACTAAAGTCAGGAACTAGACAAGGATGTCCTCTCTCCCCTTATCTATTCAATAAAGTTCTCGAAGTTTTAGCTAAAGCTATAAGGGAAAGAAAAGAGATTAATGGCATACAAGTTGGAAAAGAAGAAGTGAAGCTATATCTATTTGCAGATGATATGATTGTATAATGAGTGACCCACAAGATTCTTCCAAGGAACTGCTACCGCTGATAAACACCTTCAGCAATTTAGCAGGATACAAGATTAACTCAAAGAAATCAGTGGCTCTTCTATACACTAAAGATAGAAGACCTGAAAAAGAAATAAGGGAAACATTACCCTTCATATTAGCTACAAATAGTATTAAATACCTTGGAGTAACTATAACCAAAGAAGGAACAGATCTATTTGAGAAAAATTTTAAATAACAGAAGAAAGAATTTGAAGAGGATATCAGAAAATGGAAAGATCTCTGATGCTCCTGGATAGGTAGGATCAACATAGTAAAAATGGCAATTCTACCAAAGGCAATCTAAAGATTCAGTGCACTGCCCATCAAAATCCCCACACAATATTGTTTGGACTTTGAAAGAAAAATACTCAATTTCATTTGTAATAACAGGAATGCCTGGGTTGCCAAAACAATTTTACTCAACAAAAGAACCTCAGGAGGTATCACCCCTGACTTCAAGTTGTACAAGAGAACTACAGTAATAAAAACAGCCTGGTACTGGCATAAAAACAGACACGTGCATCAATTGAATAGAATTGATGATCCAGACATGAAGCCAAAGAATTATGACCACCTGATCTTTGACAAAGGGGCCTAAAACATTCAATGGAAAAAAGATAGTATATTTAACAAATAGTGTTGGCATAGCTGGATGGAAGTGTGTAGAAAAATGCAAATAGATCCAAGCCTGTTACCCTTCACAAAACTCAAATCCAAGTAGATCAAAGACCTCAACATAAACCCAGCCACTTTGAATTTGATAGAAAAGAAAGTGGGAAATACACTTCTGTGAATTGGTGCAGGCGACCACTTCCTAAATATAACACCAGTGGCACAGACACTAAGACCAACAATCAATAAGTTGGATCTCCTGAGGCTAAGAAGCTTCTGTAAAGCCAAGGATACTGTAAATAGGACAAAACAACAGTCTACAGAATAGGAAAAGATTTTCACCAACCCTACAAGTGATAGAGGACTGATCTCTAAGATATATAAAGAGCTCAAGAATCTAGAGCCCAAAACCTTGAATAACCCAATCAAAAAATGGGGTACAGATCTATAAAAAGAATTCTCAGCAGAGGAATTACAAATAGCTGAAAGGCACGTGAAAAACTACTCATCATCTTTAGCCATCAGAGAAATGCAAATCAAAACAACTTTGAGATACCATCTAACACCTGTTAGATTGGCTAAGATAAAAGGCACAGATGATAGCCTATGTTGGAGAGGATGTCGATCAAGGGAAACACTACTCCATTGTTGATGAGAGTGTAAGGTTTTTCAGCCACTTTGGAGTGCAATATGGCAGTTTCTCAGAAAATTGAGAATCAGTCTCCCCAAGGACCCAGCAATACCACTTCTGGGTGTATACCCTAAAGGTGCACAGTCACACTCTAAAGGTATTAGCTCAACTATGTTCATAGCAGCATTATTTGTAATAGCAAGAACCTGGAAACAACCTAGATGTCCCTCAACTGAAGAATGGGTTAACAAACTGTGGTACATCTACACAATGGAATACTACTCAGCAGTAAGAAAAAATGATATCCTAAAATTCACAGGCAAATGGATGGATTTGGAGAATATCCTCCTGAGCGAGGTATCACAAACTCAGAAAGATAAGCAGAGGATGTACTCACTCATTAGTGGTCTCTAAACAAACAAACAAACAAGAAAAAAAGCCAAGCATGCCCAAGCTGCAAACCACAACCATTAAACAGCTTGGGATCAGAAACACCCTGGACTGACCCTTCGGATCCCACTCCAACTATAGGAACACCTGACTCACTCTTAAGGGAGCAGGGGCAAAACTGGATATGTCAGGAGTGGAGACTGAACTAAGCATTATTCGATCAGTGGGACCATGGGACTGTCTGCAGCCTGCCCAGGAAGGGGATGGGTAGTTGTCAAGAAGTAAAAATGACCTGATGTGGCAGGACGGGGAAGGGACCTTGAATGGGGATATACAGGGATAGGAAAAAAAAATCTAGAGGGAAAACTGAACACAAAGTAATTTTATGTGTAGCAAATTATTTGCATTATCACCCTTGATAAGTCATGCTTATGATCTGTATTTTCTTTATAGTTATTATTAACTTATCAGCATTTAAATTCAATTTACTATTTTTCTTGATAAATACAAAATAAAAAAAGAATAAAAAAAACGTCTTATTTTTGAGTAAAGCACAAAACTTATAAAAGTGATGTCACATTGCCAAGAAACCAAAAATATATCATTCAAAATTCTCTATTTGAACTAAATATTTTCATTTGCAAGACAGCTATTTAAGAATGTAGCATGAAAACTGCATGGGTTGCTCTAGTAGCAGGGAAAAGGTAATTACAGCTATACTTGCCCAGATAAAGCCAGAGGTCAATCTTTATAATATTTAATGCCACAAAAACATGTAAATAAAACTGAAAAATTGAATATTCATGAAAAACATATACTACCAAAAAAAATTCCAGTGCTAGAAACTGGGTGTGTGTTCAAGGTAATCAGTGACAACCTCTTCTATCTATTGATTTTGATGAAGAACTAAGGAATGTTAGCAAGAATTTGGTTTCTTATAGAAAGCCAACTTTAAGAAAGGGATAACACATATAGGTCTAAAACAAGAAGAAATTTTGTATGCAATAAAACCCTAAGAATGCTGATACTGATAGCTCTATAAGAGATATACTTGGGATTTGATACCTGCATTGATTAACTATGAGAAAAACAAAAATTTAAAGTCTAAAGAGTGATGCTACATGCATATAAACATTGCTTTGAGGAGAATAAGTCAGAAAGATCACAAGTTAGCCAAAAAACACAGGAAGCCCTGTCTCAAAAAGGAAACATGTAAATTCTATCAATAGAGAAAAGGAAGAAGAGGATAAATCTAGAAATTAGCTTCTCTTTCCCCCAAATTATCAAAAATGTACATATATAAAACACACACACATATATATATATTATAAGGCATACAAAAAGAAGAATCTAGAAATACTCTGAAAGATTAAGATGATTCTCAATTTTGCATATGCACAAATTAAGTTTTAAATCCCCCTTAAATTCTATGTTATTTTTCCTACAGTATTATAAAATATATCAAGATCTGTGCACCTTACAAGACAGGGAATATCTCATAATTCTATAAGTCTGATGTGTCTGCCATAGCATGCATTGTTTCTGCTTGAGTTCCAAAGTCTGAAATTAACATAAGGGTATTACATTTCCTCCTTTCTGTTGGGATCATTTAGAACTAAAATTTGTCTCTCCTACACATCTGATCCAGACTTCAGTCACTCCTATTACTATAGCCAAACAACATTACCTGTTTTTGAGATTTGTCAGTCATAAATCCCTTGTCAGAACACAATCTACCAAATTATACATTACAGTCCATCACAGTAGCAAAATTACAGTTATAAAGTAGAAACAAAAAATAATGTTATGGTTGAAGTTCACCACACATGAGGAAGTTTATTAATGGACCACAGCATTAGAAAGTGTGAGAACCCCTTCTCTAGATACTATGGAGCAGTTCCCATCAAACATATGTTATTGTGTACAATTAGTCTCCTCCCAATTAGAAAACCTAGGTAAGTATATCATCCTTAGAAAATAATCTTCCCATCTCTTCAAATGGAAAAAGTTTGTTCATGTTTAAAGATGGTATCAAAATTATTAATACTATATTCTGTTCTATTCACATTAATCCTAAAATATTCTACCCTAATAGAATCATTACAATCATATTTTCTGAGAGCCACAGAGATAGGAAAAAAGAATGTTGGCACCATAATGCTAACCCACCAGAGCCAAAACTCTCTGATGGAGGGAAAGTCAAGTTCTCAAGGTGTTTTGGTGCTAATTGCTTTTGCAAGTGGTGACCTCTTCCTACAGAGGATTTGCGCATGAAGGCAGCCTCCTTTACTTGTTATTTTCTTGGAATTTATTGAGATTGATAGGTAGATAGATATATAGATATATAGATAGAAAGATAGATGATAGATACATAGATAGATAGTTAGATTGATAGATAGATGGCAGACATAGATATAGATATCCCCCTATCCCAGTGAGAAAATGGCAGCACAGATAAAATCTTCCAGACCTTTATTCCTAAGGCCCACAGCAGACTCACTGTCTGCCATTTCAATGATTACCTTGGCAAGGAAAACAATAATAACTCATTTAAACTGCTCTCTGCCATCCATGGTCAGCATCAGACAATATAACTCACTAAAATGTTATAAAATCACTTCCCCTACTGAAAAAAGAGCTATCCATATTCAAATCACCCCAGAAAACTTTCTAAGGCATCCCTGTACCTGGATTCATTAACAGGAGTTTCTATCTTGAAAGTTTAGGAAGGCAGACCAAGCCTTCACAAATTTTCTCATAGGGAAATTGCTTTAGCATGTCAAAGAGCCATAAGGGTCCCTTTCATTGTTTACCCAGTCACCTAGAAACCCCATACCTGATAGACTTTTCCAGGAAATGGACTGATTGTGCTATATAAGACCTATGCCTTCAATGTTGTATTGCCTTGCCAACACCGTTGTATTGTGTTATGAAGTTGCTCTTCTAATAAAGAGATACTGAAAAGGAATTTCTCTAAGTTTGATTCCTGAGAAAATATTAGTAGATTCATCACTGGTAAAGAGGTGCATCATCTTGAAGAACTGAAAGAAAAATTTTACTAGTGCTGGTACCCAGAAGTTTTTTGTTACATATTCTTCTCAAGATGTCAGGCACACTTCAGTCTATTTTTTTTTTCATCTCCTTTTGTTCTACTGATTCACATAGGGGAAAACATAAGAGTAAATTTAATCTTATTTCTGGATCTTTTACATTTTCAATCAAAATCATAACCTATTCATGTCAATGAGGAAATAGATATATTTTTATTATTCTCAACAAAAATAATTTAATGTGGAAAATTATCCAAATACCAAAATCTAAAAACCAAAATTTTAGTAACAAAAGTCTTATCTCCAGTTTTTCTTTTTAGAAATAGCTCTTCATCTGCAATAGCAGTTACATATGTTTGGCTCTATGAAATGAAATTGATCTTTTTTATTTTTATTTAAAAAGGTCTTTTTTTCATGTATTCTCCTGCTCACATCCACTTCCCTTTTCCCAGTCCCTCTCAGTCTTCCCTCAGCATCCCTCCACTTCATTCCCCCATTTTCACCCCCAAAAGAACAAGAAGTCCCAAGATGTGTCAGCTCAGCCTAGGGAGTTCTCGTGAGGCAGGTCTGATTCACTCACCCCAATACCATGACTGAGTTAGGTGCTTTTCTATATAGAGTGGGCTCCATGTTACCTGCCTATGTACCGGAACAGTCTGATCTCACACTATGAACAGGATAGGATTATCAGAAAGAGTCCCATAGCCTTGGCTGGCTGGAGTTCTGGGAAGCTCACTGAATCAAGAACAACAACTGCAAAACCAATGGGAAAAACATAAATTTTAGTTGATATTTAATAAAAGCACAAAGCCAGATATGAAGAAAAAGCTGAAATATTAGAAAGAGGAAACAAACTACAGAATCTCACCCAGGCATCTTCTCAGGTTAAAAGCTATATTCCAGAGTCCTCTGCCTGGCTTGTGGCTTCTACACTATCTCACACTATCTGTCTAATCCTGCCCTTATTATCTTCTTCACTCAGTTGATTACTTCCAGGTTCAATTCCATATCATAATTCTAGAGTTAAGATTAAAAGTGTGAACTACTACTGTTTGGTTTTGGATCTTAAACTCACAGAAACACTGAAAGACCTCTGTCTATAGATTTATGGAATTAAAGGCAAAGACTGCCAAACTGTCTATCTTGTGCTGGGATTAAATGTATGAGTTACCAACTGTAATTGCTGTGTTTGGATTAAAGGTATGAGCTACCACACTCTGACCCTCATGTTTTGAGTGTAGGTAGAATTGTGTTCTGATATTCCTGACTAATCTTATTAATATAAAATATATCACCATACATACATTTCCCATATTACTCATGAAACTTGGCAGAAGAATTATATAACTTTCCAATAATAGTTAAGGTCATATTTCAGCTTATATCTGCCAAAACACTTACTGATTTGAGTTTTGTTTTTCAGTTTGTATCTTTTCTCTGATGGTTAGTTATATTTCTAAAGAGAAAGTTAAAAAATCTACAGCCAAATCTCCTGAAAACCTAAAAGCTTTGGAAAAGCAAGTGAACAACAAAGTGTCTGGGAGTCTAAAGCATTTGACCCAGATGTTTCCTACTTATGGTTTCAAGTTTGTGCAAGTTCACAGACCCATACCATGCAGTCATCTCACATGGAAGGCCTCAGTCCTTTTCAAGAAGCAAAGAGCACTGTTTTTCATGTAAATTCATATTATGGCCACATTTGACCATTCTTTTCGCTATCACACACTTCTTCCCAACCACTCAATTGACCAACATAGCAAGTTCTCCACTGCTGGTACCCCAGCTATGGTTGCCATCATATCTACTTCCACTGCTTCTGGTGGCAAAAACATTCCAATTCTCTCACACCACTTAACACCTTCTAGCCAAAGGCTTCTACAAATGTTTTTGGAACTGAGATTATCACAACTACCAAGAATAATACTACGCTAACTGAATCAGACCACAATACCCCACTTGATTCAAATAATATCAAATGATACCTCAATTACTATAAGTAACAAAACTTCAGTTGTTATACTTAACATGTCCTCAACTGCTACAGGCAACAACACTCTAAATGTTACAAATATTAATAGTCCTGCTGGGGTTGCCAACACTACAGCCAGCTAGACTTTACAACTGTCTAAGATGGTAAAGAGACCAAAGTATACAACATGTCAAACCAAGGTAAAAACAGTTTCCTATGTATTTTCTAATTTTAAGAATGCATGCATATGCACTTGTGTGTGTGTGTGTGTGTGTGTGTGTGTGTGTGTGTGTATGTGTGTGACAAGAATTTGCTTGGCACATTCAATGAAAGAAAAAAATATAATTTATAGACATGTTATCTGGATTAGAAGATCTTATTCCTCTTTGTGTTTGGAGTACTCCAATTGAGCTCCTAACAGTATCTGTCATATATACACCCACACCTGGATGGTCCCTATGAAAGAATTGAACCAAAAATTTGATATGTGTATATGTGCTTTGATTTTCTGTTTTAACACTTTGAAATATTTTATTTTACCTAAAAGCAAACTTTTAATAAAACCCTTAGTAAAATGATTAAATTGCACTTCAAATTAAATAAAAACTTTAATGTGAATATTTTACAAAGAGGATATTATACAAGTACACTTATTGAATTCTAAAAAGGTAAAAATAGTGTAAAAATTTTATGAAATATTAGTTATTGAAATTATAAATAGCAGAAAATGAAACCCATAAAAATCATACAGCATATTATATGACATATCCATGTGAAGACAATTTGGCCTTCACATTCCCTTTCTCTTTCCTCTTCCCATTACCCACTCTCCAATTTGCTCCCAATTTACTCAGGAGGTCTTATATATTTCCCTTTTCCGAAGAAATCCATAGATATATCTCTTAGGGATCTCTGCTCTCTATATCCTCTAGGGTTATTGTTTGTATCCTGCTTATCCTTTGCAAAGGATAATATCCATTTAAGAGTGAGTATATATCATGTTTGTCTTACTCGGTCTGAGATAGTTTATCCAGGAATGTTATACTAGATTCTTCCATTTGCCAGCAAATTTCAAGATGTCAGTTGTTAGGATTTTTTTATTTTCTCTAAAGCACACATTTTCTATATCTTTGTCATACTTTGCTGTACAACTAATTTAGCCTTGCTACGTCATGTAATTTTTTTTCTTCACATCATTGTCAGCTTTAAAATATACCTGTTTTGAACATTTGAGTGGTAAAATATAACATGAAGTGAAGTCAACACTAGACATATTAAAAGCACGAATTCTGTAATTATTTCCTCTTATTTTCCTTTCTGCTCTGAAAGCTGCACATTCTGATAGACTTAGGAGTAAATGACACTGTTGAATAGATTAAGTATGGTGGCAGTTGGTAGCATAAGATATGAGTACAAGTATTGTGGGGCAGTTTCACTCAAGATTAAAGTCTTCTATCAATGAAAGAAATTTTTTTAATAACCAAGATTTGAGAGAGGAGGTGTAACAACCGGCTGATCTGTACAGAGGGGAAAAAGTTACATCCTGTAGGAATTCTGTAAAAGCTCAGAAATAAAACTATTCAAAAGCATCAGAGAGACTCGATAGTTGTCCAAATTCACTATATCCATTAGTAATGTTGGTAAATTAATTATGACATGCTAAGTGAAATTTCCTTCCTGTATGTGTCTATTTCATGGTCTGTGGGCTTCTTGCATTTATTTGGGTGAGGCTTTGCTTAGAGGTTTTCTTCTATGATCTGGTTGATGTTAAAGTCTATGGCATTTTCAAGGGATTCCTCTCCCTCATCTCTGCCTTTCTGAAGTTATGTCTTTTCATGGTGTCCCACATTTCCTGTATGGTTTTCTATGATTTAAATTATATACATTATTTATTTGATTAAGAGCCTCTAAATTACTTTGAATCCTGATACACTGTTTAGCATATTCTTCTGATAAACGCTTAATTCTTGCATTGGATTGTTGAGTTTTTCAATTCAACCTTATTTTAGGTTGGGACATCTTCAGTGTTTCCATGACTTTTATTAAATGTTGCTCACAAATGATGACTTGTCATTGTCCTTTCCATCATCCATATATGCATTTTCTTTGAATCCATGAGATTTCTTTCCATTTTTTTGTTCTAGATCCTTGACCTGTTCTTTTGTGTCTTTTTAAACAGCTGAAATTCTTTGATGATGTTTTTAATTGTCCATTTAAATTCTATATCTGGATGATTTTTTTATCTTCTACCATGATCAAGTAGGCTTCATCCCAGGAGTGGTTTAACATATGAAATACTGTGAATGTCATCTATCATATAAACAAATTGAAAAAAAAAAAAAAAAACCTCATAGTCATCTCATTCGATGCAGAAAAAGACTCTGACAAAATCCAATACTACTTCATGATAAAAGTTCTAGAAAGGTCAGGAACACAGGGAAAATAGAAAAATACCTAAATAAAATAAGGTGATATACAGCAAGCCAATGGCGAACTCAAACCAAATGGACAAAAACTCAAAGCAATCTCACTAAAATTAGAAAAAAAAGACAGTATTGTTATCTCTCCCCTTATCTATTTAATAAAGTTCTCCTAATTTTAGATAAAGCAATCAGAGAGTGAAAGGAGATTAAGTGAAAGGAGATTAATTGGCAAACTATCTCTATTTGCAGATGATATGATTGTATACATAAGTGACTTCAAAGATTCTACCAGGGAACTCCTGCAGTTCATAAACAACTTCAGCAATGTAGCAGGGGAACAAGATCAACTAAAGAAAGTCAATAGCCCTCCCATACACTAAAGATAAAAGGGTTGAGAAACAAATTAAAGACACATCAATCTTTATAATAGCATTAAATATCTTGGTGTAACTCTAACCAAAGAAGTAGCAGACCTTTTTACAAAACTTTAGGTCACTAAGGAAAGAGAATATCAGAAAATATAAAGACCTACCATGTTCCCAGATGGGTAGGATCAACATAAGAAAAAAATCAACTTTACCAAAAGCAATTTGCAGATTTAATGCAATATCCATCAAAATCGCAACACAATTTTTTAAACACCTTAAAAGAACAAAACTAAACTTCATATGGAATAACAGAAAACCCAAGATCACCAAAACAATGCTTCTCAATAAAAGAAATTCAGGAGGTATAACTATCCCTGACTTCAGGCTATACTACAGATGTATAGTCATAAAAACAGAATGGTATTGGAATCAGATACTTCCAATACCATTACAAAACAGACTTGTAGATCAATGGAAGACCCTGACATTTACCCACACACCTATGAAGACCTCATCTTTGACAAAGAAGCCAAAAATATGAAATGGAAAAAAGAAAAACATGGTATCTTCAACAAATGGTATTGGCATAACTGGATAGTAGTATGTAGAAAATGCAAATAGATCCAAAACTATCACCCTGAACAAAACTGGAATCCAAGTGGATCAAAGATCTCAACATAAACCCAAATACACTGAACATGATAGAAAAGAAAGTAGGAAATACCCTCCAATGCATTGGCACAGGAGACTACTTTCTAAATATAACACCAGTTGCACAGACACTAAGAACAACAATCAATAAGTGGGACTTCATGAAACTGAGAAGTTTCTATAAGGCCAAAGACATTGTGACAAAGACAAAATGTCAGCCTACAGACTGGGAAAGCATCTTCACCAACCCTACAACTGACAGAGGACTGATTTCTAAAATATATAGAGAAATCAAGAAACTGGAGTTCAAATTCCTTAATAACTCAATTAAAAAATGAGGTTCAGAAATAGGAAGGGAATTATCAGCAAAAGAATTACATATGGCTGAAAGGCACTTGAAAAATTGCTCAAAATCTTTATCCATCCGAGAAATGCAAATCAAAACAATTTTGAGATACCACCCTAACCCTAACCCTAACCCTACCCTTTCAGAATGGCTAGAATCAAAACACAGAGGACAGCCTATTCTGGAGGGGATGCAGAGTGAGGAAAACACTTCACCATTGTTAGTGGGGGAGTAAACTTATTCTGCCACTCTGGAATGCAGTATGGGGGTTCCTCAGATAAATGGGGAATCAGTCTGCCCAAGTCCTAGGAACACCACTATTGGACATATGCCCGAAAGACTCACATTCAAACACCAAAGCTATTAGCTCAATTATGTTCATAGCAGCATTGTTTGTAATAGCAAGAACCTGGAAACAACCTAGAAGCCCCTCAACTGAAGAATGGATTAACAAACTATGGTACATCATCTACACAATGTAGTACTACTCAGCATTAAAAAAATATAAAGAAAAAAATGACATCCCAAAATTTGCAGGCAAGTGGATGGATTTGAAAAAATATCCTCATGAGTGAGGTATCACAAGCCCAGAAATATAAGCATGGGATGTACTCACTCATTAGTGGACTTTAGACAAAAAGAAAAAAGCAAAGAACACCCAAGGTGCAAAATGCAGATCCTGAAAACTTGGGATCAGAAAGAACATAAGAGAGATTTCCAGGGATTCTCCTAGAAAGAGAAATTAGAGAAGATCTCCTTAGCTATTCCATAGCATACAGAGTTGCATCCAAGAAGTGGAGGGAACAAAACATGAGAGAATGGGAGGACTGAGTGAGAGTGACAGCAAGGCAGGAGAAAAAAAGAGACGGAGATCTTATTAAAGGAAACCAATGTGCAATTGGAAAAAGACCAGGTCCTAGGGTCACCTACAAGAACTAACAGAATGGCGCAAACAATAGTGAAGGTGATGTCTTCACAAGACTTTCCATATAATGAAATGAATATACACACCACGTGCTATCACAGAACTTACATCCAGCAATGAAAAGAGGTAGATTCAGAGATACATGGCTGACTATTGAGCTGAGCTCCTCATCTAGCTGAGAGCAGAAGAGAAAATTGTATATGAGCAAAAGTTTGGTCCTTATGAGGAAAACTCTCACATGATGACTGGCTGGATCTCTGGGGAGACCACTCAATTAAGAACAGCCACTGGGGAACGTTCAAGAAAAGGAAGGAGGCCCTCCAAGGATAGGCATCTGTCCACTGACTTGGGCAGTATGTGGAGATTAGAGAAGAGAGATCAGGCTGTTTTTCTATGATTGAACTGGAACTTTGGAGCCCACTCTCCTCTGAGGAAAACCTAACTCAGACATGACCTTACGATGAGAAAATAAGACCTCCATGGAGTGGATGCTGACTTGATCCACATGGGACTACTTGCCCTTTTGGGAGAGTGAATGGGGAATGAGGAGGAGGGAGGCTGAAGGCAGTAAGGGAGGGATTGGTAGTGGAAAGATAGGGAGAGCAAGGGGATACATGGAGGAGAAAGGACTTTGTTTTGTAAAAGTAAATAAATGAAAAAATTGCTGTGTCTGGTATTTTCTCCAGATAATTATTATTGGCAAACATTTCCTTAAGACTATGGTATGATTTACAGAGGAGATTTTTCATAATGTTTCCATTTTGCCCTGAGATTTGGGCATGTGAACTTTGTAGTGATTTCTGAATCTCATACAGAAAGAGCCTGTGAGGTCAAAGACATGATGTAAAAGTAAATTTAGCCTAGAGGTTAGAAATGGCTAAGGCTGAAGCAGGTGAACAGGAGGCATGAGTCAGAAATACAGGATGTGAGTTCCAGTCAAATCTGGCTGGGAAGAGAGGCTGGATATAGCACTGAAAGGGCCTGTAGAATTATTAAAGGTGAGCTTATAGAAGCCTAGAGATTAGTTGTAGCACAGAAGGGTGGGTACAACACCATCTCTGTATGTTCCTGAAGTCCACTTGGAAGTCCATAACTGATGAAAATTTGATCCTTACTATCCTTTTAAGTATAGTATAATTTATAATGTTTTAAAATTTCTGTACTATCAATATGATCAGGATAATGTGAATAATTGTCACAACAAACTCAGCATGAATGGAGTCTTCACTGTGTCTTTATCCCTTATGTGACACCACAGGTTAAAATATTTGAATATTGTTGTTAAAGCATTGTACCTATGTCTATTACATTTTAACTTTAGAACCACAAGTGGCTGCTAGCTAACTTGACTGCTGTGAAAACAGAATGTGTCTGGCTTGATATTTAGTTAATCTTGCAAAAATATTTACCTCTGTGTCTATAATAAGGTTTTTCAGGGGTGGGAAAGTATGTTTGGGGAAGCCTAAAGGGGCACAATGGGGGCTTTCATAATGATCACGATGTATTCCTTAAGTTGTGATATATTTCTTAAAGTCAAACATAGAAGTCAATAATATGCTACTCATGTAACCCTGGGAAGAAAAACTCTATTTAAGTATAAATAAAGATGGCCTGAGCTATTTGGGGCCATTTGACAGTGAAAAGAAATCAAAGCAACCAATGTAATCATTTTATATATATATATATATATATATATATATATATAAAATCATTATATATATATATAAAATACTAACTTCAGAACTGTTTACTAGCTCTAGCCTTTTAGGTAGAAAGGTCTCTAGGTTTTAATCTACAGATCACTAGTGGTCATAATAGCCATTAATGTATGCTTCTTAATGGCATTATAAATTTTTTGCTTATTAGTTGCTTTTCATAACCTTTAAAATTCTTTGCTCAACTTGCTTTGGAGGGAGAAACCTAATTAATATGCACTCAGAAGGCATTGTTAGTTCAAGGACCACCAAGAAAACAGGATGTTCAGCCTGAACTGGAAAAAATTAATACAACTACAAACAAAAGCATTAAGACCAGGGCCATTACAATGCCCTGAGATCTTTCCCAGCAATAAACAAAACTTGCTCTAATAAGTCAGTGTTGTAGAATTATAAGATAAGATGATGAGACAAGATGTGTAGAAATTTGCAAGTCAAAAATTATAATACAACTTTATGATTTCAAATAAAAATTAAATACAGATCATATAAAAGGAAAAATCATTTATTTCAGAAAGTACAGATAGTGTTTGCTTGGTACCCTGCTCTCTCTCTCTTTCTCTTTGTGTCTCTCACTCACTCGCTTCCTCTCTTTCTGTCTCTCTCTCTCTATCCATCTATCTCTATCTCTTTCTCTGTGTGGGGCTTAATTCACATTCTCATTTTTGTTACTAAATTATCTCAAGATTACAAGAATTTATTTTTTAAAATGTTTGTACTTTCCACATAATTATTGTTAAGATGAAGTGGGAAATGGGAGACAAATACATAAAAATATGACCTATGAAAATTATAAGATGCTTTGAGATTTTTCCCCATTGTGTTATTTGATGTTTGTTTTGTTTTGTACTGTTTTCTTTTCCACCTTTTGTCTTTCTTTTTCTGTGATAAGTTTTTCTATTTTATTTACATTTTGAAATGATTTCTACCACTCTTCCCAGTTCCTCTTCCCTTCCCAGTCTTCCCCGAGGCTCCCTCTATCCTGTCTCTTCATCCATTCATCACAGAAGGCTAGGACTCTCAGGCAGAATCAAGGCAGTTTTGCATATTCAGATGAGGTAGGATCAAGCCCCTTCCCCCAGTGAAAAGACTCAGCAAGGTGTTCCTTTGTAGGAAATGGACTCTAAGAAGCCAGTTCCTGCACTAGAACTAAATTCTGGACCCCTGCAAGAGGCTCTACAAACTTTCAACACCATTCACTGTCTTCTACATTCAGAGAGCTTAATGTAGTCCCAGAGAGATGCTCCAGCTGTCATTTCAAGTTAGTGAGACCCAGTACCTCTGGTCATCTGTCTCTGTGGGTTTCCTCATCATGATCTTGACCACTTTGCTCATATAATCTCTCCTCCCTCTCTTCAGCTGGACTGGAAGCTTGCCTCAGTGCTTAGCTGTGGACCTCTACATTTGTTTCCAACACTTGTGAGATGAAGAGCCTATAATAACAATTAGGGTAGTCATCAGTTTGATTATAATATTGGAGAGCCAGTTGAGGCACTCTCTCTACTATTGCTTGGAGTGTTAACTGGGATTATCTTTATGAGTTCATAGCTATTTTTCTAGCACAAGAATTCTGTCTAACCCCACAATGGCTCCCCTATCAAAATATCTATTTCATTGTAGAAGTGACAGAGGGAAAACTATAAAAATAGACATTTTTCCTTTCTTTTGAATGCAAAATATTAGGCCCAGGAAGGACCCTTCAGTTACACAAATCTGCATTGTAAAATATCTATATGGCTTTTATTCATTTTTCTTCTTACTCTTCCAGTGTAGACACACAGCTGAAGAGCTCTTATACTGGGAAGGCTGAAAGGGCTCGGGCTTCAAATTATTGTTTTACTTTGACTTTTTTAAGTTTATTTTATGTTTAAACTAAACCTATATAAAATTTTTTGATTAAACAGAATAAATTTCTAAATTAAAATATACATATACTTCAGGACAACAGTTCATGCTTGTTTCCCCGAAATAAAGAGAAAGTGTGCACCAAAGTTCCCAGCTTCTTTTGCTGAAACAAAAGCACCTGTTAACTCAGTGTACAGCTTCCTGAAGAAGCCTCACATACTGAGAACTGAGTGGATTAGGAAATGAAAAGAACACAGAAACACACCATGTACTGGCAAGGATGCTTCCTGTCTCAAACGTATCAACCCACCTTGTTTTATTTTCCATTTTTTTTTCCTTTTAATGCCAATGAAATTATACTACAACATATAAAAGAGCTGACAGGTCTGGGCCTTTATCCTTTCCTGTGTACCACTCAGAAATAACTGAGCAAGAGCTCCTGGCCAGCAGACTAGTCAGCTGAGAAGAAGCTTCTCCAAGGTAGGCACCTGAAAATAGCAAGCCCATTATCTTGACTACAAATTTTGCCTGGCTACAGAGACAGCATCTTAATTGAGTATTTATAGAATAGTCTTTCTCATCACTGTAAGAATAAGTGTCTAAAAGAAACCACAAGTTGTAAAAATTTATCAAATTGGGAATTTTTTTTAAAGTAACAGAGAAGTATTCATGCACATAAATTGTGACAGTGAGTGCACCATAGTCACAAATTTCCACTCCTAGTACTTTAGGGTTCTTTAACCTTCTCAATGATGGGTTACTCTTGTAAGTATTCTGGAGGTGAATTATTATAACATATATATTCATAATTAATTTTTATTGCTAAGATTCAAATGACACATATCTAAGGAAAACCAATAGGTCACATTTACTCAAAATGTCTAGTGAAAAATTGTTCCTATGATTCTTTCAAGGTTTGCATTGTTTACCAGCCATAATTGCACTATCAACAGTTGGCTGTGGGAGTGAAGAGGTCACTGTGTAAATAGTGTTATGAAGGAAGAACTTGGGAAACCTGGCTCTACAAATTTATCACAAATTTAAAATGGAAGAAAAACAGAGGAAAAAAATATATTGTCTTGTCTCCTAGCTATGGAACATAGTTGGATGAAAAAAAGCAAATCTATAAACATTCGTTGCTGAGTAAGATGACTTTGTTTTATGTTAAATGTCAGGTATATACTAAATGATGCTTTCTGATTACATCTAGTAGGGAAAATCTGCCTTATCCTCTAGGAGACATAAAAAATTATATTTCTCACATAAGACATGTTAAAGTGGTAATATGTCAAACAAATTTTACAGAAGTCTGGTAATATATAACAAAATTATAAGTGAAAATTATCTACTTCAAAATTAATTATTGCTACGTTAAAGGCTTTACATTGAAATCATCAGTTACTCAGAACTTTCATGGAAAAATACCTGGCATTCTCTCCAGCATCAAAGGCAAATGTGAAACTTGCTCCTTCATTGTGAAATTAAATGTTATGATATAACCATACAAACCCATTAACCTAAGTACAAAATAAGAGTAAGGAATTTATTTGAAGTTACACTGAGCTACATACTTACCCAGTATAAATTATGTCAAAATACTGACATTTTATTTTTAAGATGAATGATAATCAGCCATTGTGCTTACATTCAGGACCTACCACAAGATGAAAACACAGTGTTTGATCTTGGGCATTTGGGTTCTTGCAGGATGTTTCCTGGTAAGTGTCACTAATCACTACTACTGTATCTCTTATTAACTTTTATTTCCGACTTTTAAACATTATATATGTTCCTCACATAATCTATAACAGCTACAAATTACTGATGAAATGACACTCTAGTATTTTAAGTTCCACTATAAATTCTGGTTTAATTTAATAGTCAAAGAAGGCTGATGAATGCCATGTTTAATTATCAGATATGAAGATAATTTTTTAGTCAGATGAATCAAATGTCTTCTCTACTCTGGCAAATGCACAGGTTGCTCTTTTTGACCTAAACGTAATGCTGGTTCACAACATATTCATGTCTTTAGAAAACTCAAAAAGTAGCATGTTCAAATGGAACATAAATATTACAAGTTATACAATGAGTGTTGTACCAAGACAAACACTGCCTTGACATTGTAGATAATATTAAATCATTCATAATAAATGACATTATGAAAATGACCTAAAACATGACTAACAATATCTCAACATTGATCTGACAGACTCAATGGTGTTATAACATATATAAATGGCATTTCCCAGAGGTGAAAATATTGATGTTTCAACCGTTCTTGATAGCCACAGATTTTTTTACTAGGCCAAAGCAGGACTACAACCACAGTCTTTACACTTTAGACTGCCTTTAATCTTCTCCTTGGCCTGCTTTCATCATCACTTATAGCTACCCAGTCAATAGTACCACATTAAACACATCTGTTCCTCCCATAACTGCTATGCAAGCATATGTCTAAAAGTACAAGCTCTAAAACATGTTTGCAATTTATTGGAATTAAAACCTAGAACAGTCATAAGCTCTTAAGTGTGACAGACATTTCCCAATACTGTAGGGCAAAAACTTCTATTTGGCACTTACTTCTGTAACTAGGTTTAATAACACCTAAGGCTAAGATTTATCTTCATGATATATTTCCCTTTAATTCTAAGTTTTTAATTAGGATGTGTATGCTCAGATTTAAAAAGGTAACATTTTCCTTGATTGACTTTTTAACTTACAAATATGAGACAGTTCTCTATTGATGCATAATAAATGACTAAAAACTAGGACTTTCAAACCCTGTTTATCATGGCACAGTCTACACTTAGCTTAGTTGTATATTCTTTTCAATTCTGCACAAGGCAGAAGAGTACACTGTGGTCAGCTCCATTCTCCATCTCAAGGTCATTCTTTTCACAGATCACAGAATTCCATTCCTTTACTGCACTATTGAATGGCTTCAAATTTGTTTATTAACGTAAAAAAGGAGATTTCTGTCTAGAATTTTCATATTACATTTGAATAAATTCTCCTCCTACCCGGGCACCTGTTTCTTCCTTCCACACTGAACCCTTTTGTTTCAGTATTATTTCCCTATTGTCAGTTCTATTATATTCTCAATATCCAAATGTACAGCTTCTTCACTATCTTGACACAAAAATAAAGTATGAAAATTTCAGAAAAACTAACAGGACTAGAAAATAGAGAAAAAAAAGAGTAATTCATGATCAGAAAAACAATTTTCTGGTATTTGAGATCCAATGCTCTAACTATTAAATGTGTGTTTGAGGCCAGAGTGAATATGGAAAGAGATCAGGACACTTGAAAATAGCCATGATATGATTTTCTGCTGTCCTACAAGCCATTACCAAGACAATGCTCTGATTTAATACAACGTACTTATCACATGTTTCTATTCACTACAGAAAATTTTCATTATAAGAAAATAGATAATTGGCAGCAGCATGAAATTTGAAGCTTCTTCTGCTTCAGGATGTTTTTAAAAGAACATATATGATAAAATCAGGCAACAAATGTCTTTGGAGAGTGGGACTTTTGTGGCCATCTTAAAATTCTACCCACCACATAAAGTGTTTGTGCTGAGAATTGTCTGAAATATCAAGTTTAAATTTATTTAATTCCTTTCTCCCACAGTCTGGTGACTGCAAAACAGACCTCAGAGGAAGACTTCAACGTAGAAGAGCACAACCTTATCCTCCTCACTCTCTCATTGTTTCAGTACCTGGAATGCCAGATTCTCTTTACATGAGTATGGCACTTAAAATAAGTTTCATTAACCAGCTTCCTCCATCAGAAATAATGATAGTACCTGCTCCTTTTACAATACTTCTACATACCATAAAAAGACTTCAACAATTCAGACTTCCAATCAATTCTCCTCCCACTCTACCCCTTTCTGAGTACAAAACTAATGCCAATATTTCCATAACTACTGATGCTGCTTTAAATTCCTCTGATGATTTTTCCCACCTTGTGGAAAAGATTTAATTCCTTTTGGTATTCAGGATGAGATATTCCAAAGCACAGTGAAAATTCATGATAAATGATCTTAAAAGCCTTAAGAAATAAGTCTTTCTCAGTCATTATACAAAACAATAATGAAGAGCTGAGCAGCATTACAAAGTTTCAGAGTGTCGTGCCATCTACTGTGTTACCTGGATGAAAGTAATAATTTCAGAAACACAACCTTAAATCAAGAGGCAAAGTGGACATTGGTGGGGATGAAACATAATCATGGACACAGATGAACTGGCAAGGTGTACTCTTGATTGTCACCTGTTAAATAATTATGAATCACAGAATATGTTACTATATACTAAAAGTGTTCCTCCTAAGGGCACATTCTTGAAAATTCATGGGTCTGTGTGATCATTACATTTGCCTCCAATTGAATTCTGAAACTTAGGACAAAAGCAAACTTGCATGCTAAATACACAATAATATATATTGTATGTGTGATGGGCATGTTCATTTCTGCCATTGTTCCTTCAAAAACTCATACCAAATATACTCATAGAGCATTCATATTAACATGTGTATAATAACAAATCTGGAAATCATTTAATATGAAAAAAGACCATATTAGTTAACACAAACTGTACATTGTTTTTAATGAGGTACTTGAAAAGTACATATAAGAGTATGAATAAATATCATAGATTTATTTCAAGGTTATCAGAAGACAATTGTACTTATAACACAACTTTTAACATAATCTTTCAACTGTGAAAAAGAAACATCTAAGAAAATCAAAAACAGATTGGAAGCATAAATTAAAATATCATGTAACAAAGTATTTCCTAACTTGATAAAGTGAGAATAGATAGCTTTAGATACCAGTGATAAAGTAATGACTGAAAAATTTCCCAGTTTCTATTATTTGAAATTTTAAGACTAATTTTATCACTCCAGAGCAAATGGATTCCTTACAGTTGGAAAACTCTTTATGCTTGAGTAAAGCACAAAACTTATGAACCTGACCTCACATTGCCAAGAAATCATTCATGTAACAATCAAAAATTCTCTTTATGAGCTTCAAATTCTCACATTTCAAAGACAGCTATTTAAGAATGTACGATGAGCATTCTCACACTCTTGAGGGACAGGGGACAAAACTGGATTTGGCCGGAAGTGATGACTGATCCAAGCATTATTGGGCCAGTGTGACCATAGGACTGTCTGCTCCCTGCCCAGGGAGGGGATGGGGAGTTTCAGAGAAGAAAAATGATCAGATGTGGTGGGAGGGGGAAGAGACTTTCAATAAGGATATACAGGGATGGAAAAAAAAATTCAGAGGGAAAGCTGAACACAAAGAAAATATATGTGTAGTAATCT
>PVIH01024228.1:0-23195 GCA_004025045.1 Sigmodon hispidus
TTTTTTTTTTTTTTAAGAGAAGGGGTGGTCACAGATCTACATAGCCATGCCCAGGGACATTCCCTTTGTTTGGCATGCTCTGCTGGCACCATGTTGGATGGGGGAGGCAGCCAGCCATGCCTGGGGGGGGCCATATTGGGTCCACTGGGGCTGCGTGTCAGAAGGACCTACACCAAATCTGAGCAGTCTTCTCTGGTAAATACCCTACACCAGCCCACAGCTCCTCTCTTGGTCCACTGGCCTCCCCTCTTCCCTTCTTCACTTCCTCTCTTGTTTCTCCACCTCTCAGGGCCCCCTTAAGCAATTATCAGATAATCTTAAACAAGATGTTAAGCCTTTTTCAAAGAGTCTGCTCTCAGCCCATATACACTTGGAGCTGACCTAAGTAGGAAAGCTTTTTGTAATAGGGCCCCACTAAGGAGCTGGGACTGGCCTCAACCTCACAATTTCCTGCCTCAGCCACCCCTGGTTAATGATCAGAAATTCTCCTTGTTCCCAGCTTGACTATGATCATCCAGCCATTTGCTACACAGAAAATATCCCAAATAAGAAGAAATCTTTGTTTTGTTTGTTTGGTTTTGAGAGTCTCTTGTAAACCAGGCTGACCCTCCAACTTTAAAAACTGAGTATGTCTTTGAACTCCCGATCTTCCTGCCTCAACCTGCCCAGTGTTGGGATTATAGGTATACACGACCACTCTGGGATACAAGAGAAAATCTTGAAATAAAATTTTATCTTCGGGGCTGGAGAGATGGCTCAGCGGTTAAGAGCACCCTCTGCTCTTCCAGAGGACCCGGGTTCGATTCCCAGCACCCACATGGCAGCTAACAACTGTCTGTAGTTCCAGTTCCAGGCAAAACACCAAGGCAAATAAATAAATAAAGGTTTAAAAAAAAAAATTTTATCTTCATCAGATTGAAATGTCAGGGACTGGAAGGATGATGCATCTTATGAAGTGCAAGAATGAAGACTTGAGTTTAGGTTCCCTTGACAACAAACATAAAAATGTAGAGCTGCAGTGCTAGGGGTGGGTGGGTGGGGAGAGATTCTTGGGAGTTCACTGGCCAGTCAGTCTAGCCAAATGGATGAGCTCTAGATTCAGTGAGAGATTCTGTCTCAAAAACAGTTTTGAACTAAAAATTTAAAAAAATAATGTTTAAAAAGGATAGTGATAGGGGCTGGAGAGATGGCTCAGTGGTTAAGAGCACCCTCTGCTCTTCCAGAAGACCCGGGTTCGATTCCCAGCACCCACATGGCAGCTAACAACTGTCTGTAGTTCCAGTTCCAGGAAAACACCAAGGCAAATAAATAAATAAATAAAGTTTTAAAAAAAGGATAGTGATGAAGACATATATTTATATGAATAGTCTCCACACATGTGCACACACACACACATGCATAAAAAGTACTTATTTTTGTTTTATTTTCCTAGACAAGGTTTCTCTGTGTAGCCTTGGCTATCCTGGAACTCACTCTGTAGACCAGGCTAGCCTTGAAATCACAGAGATACACCTGCCTCTGCCTCCTGAGTGCTGAGATTAAAGGCATGTGTCACTATACCCAGATCAATAGGTTTTTTAAAAAAGATTGATTTATTTATTACATATGCAGTGTTCTGCGTGCATGTGTCCCTGCACACCAGAAGAGGGAACCAGATCTCATTACAGATGATTATGAGACACCATGTGGTTGCTGAGACTTGAACTCAGGACCTCTGGGAGAACAGTCAGTACTCTTAACTGCTGAGTCATCTCTCCATCCCAGATCAATAGTTTTTTTTTTAAAAAAAATTTTAAAATGTAGCAGTTTTATATGTACCTCAGTCTTTTATACTCATAAGCAAAACAGACAACCTGTAACATAAGTACTAGACCTCCCCTGACCCCAAATAAAGAAGTGCAAAGGTTCTACATGAAAAAAATTACAGTGTTATATCTTTGGAACAGAGGCATAGCATTAGTGGCACTGTTCCTGTGTCTCTGGCCAGCAAGGATGATGATTTTGATAGTCACCATCATTGATGAACAAGAAGGGCCTGTGATACTCCCTCAACCTCTTCTGCTAACTTCTGACATCAGTGTAAGTCAAGTGTGTAATTATTCCTATTTTAGTCACTGAGCGGACAGGGTTCAAAGAAGCTAAATGTCATGTTCTGTCATTGTCCTTTCCCAGAAGAGAGCAGTCCAGAGAACAGAAAGTCAATTGTGTCTGATTGGATTAGAAATGATGGAATTGTCTAAAATCTAACTAAACAGCCTATATGTTTTTATCATGGTTGAGAGTTCCTACTTAATGGTCTTAACACAGAATATTGGTGCATCTTTGTAGATATTTTGCTTGGCATGAGGTCTGAATGCATTTGTGATCTGCATATACATCAAATGTTCATGGCATAACAATTGATGATAAGACACAGCCTGCACAATTCTAAGTCTTGGGCACTCATGTTGTCTTTTAACTTAGAAAAGACAACCATTCCCAAAAGTTACCCAATCATATTGCAACTTACTTATCCCCAAAACAACTTTTTCCTTTCCTCTCTCTCTCTCTTTCTCCCTCCCTCCCTCTCTCTCTCTCTCTCCCTCTTTCCCCTCCCCCACTCTGGTGCATAAATATGTGTGTATGTGCCTGTTCATGTGAGTTCAGGCACAAATATGCATGTGGAAAGAGGATCATCCCTCACCTTTCTAGCTTGCTTGAGATTGGGTATTGTCACAGCTGTGCTAGAGAGGCTAGCTGCCCCATGAGCATCAGGAGATGCTCCTTCCTGCCTTCATCTCCCAGCTCCCTGGAAGGCAGTGTTGAAATTGCAGATGTCTGTGCTACTGCATCTGTCTTTTAAAAGATGAATTAAACTTTTAAGAGTTGCATGTGCCTTGGTCTTTCATAGCCATAAACCACCCAAATAAATAAATAAATGAAAAAGGCTGACATATCTACTAGGAATCCCATCTCTGATAATCAAGCTTTGGGGTTAAGTGCTTTTACTCAGTGAGCTACTTCCGTGCCTTCCTTTTTATTTCTTGAGCCATAGACCTCAAGAGTGAAGCCAGAGGTCTGGGCATGTAATCTTGAGAGATTTTTTTCTCTATAGTTTGAGCTTCTTGTCTATGAAATGGAAATACCAATACCTATGTGATACTGTAGGCTCTAGTGAACTGTAATGGAGTCCAACACTTATAAAGTGCTTAGGAGAGTGTCTGGCATTGTTTTAGATTTTTCTCAATTATCATCTCTTGGGAATGGGCATCTAGCGCAATTGATAGAGTGCTTGCGTAGAATGAATGAAGACCTAAGCTGCATAGGTTCAATACCCAGCACCATATAATACCAGCTAGGTTGGTACATTCCTGTAATCACCTGACCTGGGAGATGGAGACAGGAGGATAAGAAGGGTCATCCTGGGGTAAAAGAGAGTTTGGGGGATATCCTGGATTACATGAGACCCTGTGTAAAAGAAGTACACAAAAAAGATGCCATATGTTTACTATTTTATGTTTCCTTATTTGAATAAGTAATGGCTACAATTCAACCAATAAATATCTAAAGTGATTATATATTTTAAAGTGAGCATCAAACTTAACAATTGCAGCAAATGTTCTGAAATGTACATTTTGACAATCTTAGCACACTAGACTACTTGTGTTTATCATCTCTGTCCCCCAAACATGCTAAGAGATAGTAAAGAAATAAATGGAACTTCCCTGCCAATGGCAAGAACAGGAAAGGAACCATTAAGAGACTGGATATGTCAAGGTGGGACTCAGACAGAAAGAAGCGTAGAGAGGTGACAATTTAGCCATACAACTGAAATTCACAGCAGGCTCTGAAAGGGATCCCTCGACCAACCAGACTTCTGCAAAGTTCAAGGCTCAGATCAAGGACACGATGTAATTTTGGTATACTGAGTATACAAGTTGGGCACTGCTGATAGGAGGTGCCTTGCTATGAAGGCATTTAACCCAGGACCACCCAATTCCCAGTATGCTAATGACAAAGTATTCTCATCCCTCAATCCTCCTGAACACAATGAGATGAAAGGCTCCTTTTTCGGAAACACTCAAGGGGACCTAGAGAAAAGATCCCCAGATGTGGGCATGGGGGAAACTCCAACTGATACTGGTTTCCCAGCATACAAAAACCCAACATGTGGGCATGTGAGATCAGAAGTGGCTTCCCATTGCCTTTGAAAACTGGAATCACTGATGAGAATTTTCTGGAGAGTCTGCAAAATTGCTACAGCTCTTGAGTGCAGGCCCAGTAAACTCCTCTGACCTTTGGGTAGTGTCCCTGACATTTACTATGCCCAACTCTGCAGACCCCTAATGTAAAAGTCTAACACTATTTACAACCTGTTATACTCCAAAGGCCTAGAATGGCTTCTGTTTTCTGGACTCAGTCTTGCCAGATACAGCCTGGATTAGAAAGAAGCCTCTATTCTCATTCTCAAGTCCCATCCAGTTTTCCCTGGGTGCTGTGAATGTCAAACTCCTGCAGAGATGAATAGTGAAGTGCCAAGTCAGAATATCTGAGCTCTGTATTCCCTCCCTGCTGCATCACAGACACATTATATCCTTCCTCTGAATATAATGGCTCCTGTCACCTGCCTCTTTCCATATGGAGACCCACAGGGAGTTCTAAAGAAAATTCTCCACATCTTGCCCTTCAACCATCAGGTAGTGAAGTAACTCTCTATGTTTTCTCCGTTTGAGATATTGACCTAGTCTTTGTTTCTACCCTAAACATTGCCCATGCCTTAGAAATGTCCTTTATTGAGAACCTCAGTCCAGAATGAAGTCAGAGGTAAGCAGATTCCAGGTCCTGGTCCTGAGAATTCCTCTCCGGGATCAGGGTCACACCCAAGGGTCTGATATCAGACTCTTGCCAGCAGACAGGCCCTAGGCTTTAGCTGTGAGGGGCCTCCTCCTGCAACCACTAAAAGAAGGGACCTTGAATGGCCAGGCCTCGCCTCCAGGGTGAACTGTGTCATCAGTGAAGGACTGAGGCCTTTGAAACTCAGATCTGTGTCCAGAGCAGAGTCAGAGATCAAGCAGAACCCTTGCTCAGGGAAGACAGGAGACACACAAGCCCTCTAGCCACAACTGACTAGGAGCTGAGTAAGTGTGACCCACTGAAGCCATGGGAAGATGACAGTGCAAAAATACACATTACAATATAAAGAACAACAAGGCAACACCTGAAGAAACTGATGGTTCTACAACTACAAAACCTGAACAGAGCAATGAAGAGGAAACAGAAGGAAACAACATCAAAAACACATTTATGAAGATTATTGAAGCCTCCAAAGATGATATAAAAATCCCTTTAAAAAATAGAAGAGGGAGAGTGTCCCCCACACACTCCATAGCAGACAGAGATAAACTTTGGCTGGCAGGGGTCCCCCCCCCAGCTGCTGCTAAGGAAACTTGCAAGGCCACCCTGCCTCCAACTACTCAAAGAGAGAAGGACTGAGGACTTGAAATTCAGTCCCTCTGCCCAAAGCGGAGTTAGAGATTGAGCAGACCTTTTGTTCAGAGGTGACAGGAGACACACAAGCCCACTTGCCACAACTGACCAGGAGCCACCTAATCGTGAACCACTGAAGCCATGGGCAGACACCAGTGCAAAAATATATAATAATATAAAGAACAACAAGGTAACTCCAGAAGAAAGTGGCGGTCCTACAACTACAAGAACTGAACTGAGCAATGAAGAGGAAACAGAAGGAAGCAACATCAAAAAAACCTTTATGATGATCATCGAAGCTCTCAAAGAAGATATGAAAAATTGCCTTAAAGAAATAGAAGAAAATACAAACAAAAAATTGGAAGAGATGAACAAATCTATGAAAGAAACATGCCAGGAACTAAAAGCTGAAATAGAAGCAATAAAAAGGCACGAAATGAGGCAAAGATGGAAATAGAAAATCTGAAGAAAAAAGCTGGAACCACAGATACAAGCATAACCAAGAGAGTACAAGAGATGAAAGATAGAATCTCTGAAGCGGAAGATTCAGTAGCTCAAATAGATATATCAGTCAAAGAAAATAGTAAAACTAAAAAAGCCATAACTCAAAATGTTCAGGAAATCTGGGACACTATGAAAAGACCTAATTTGAGAATAATAGGAATAAAAGAAGAAGAATACCAGCTCAAAGGCACAGATAATGTTTTCAATAAAATCATAGAAGAAAACTTTCCTATAAAGGAAATGCCTATAAAGATACAAGAAGCTTATAGAACACCAAATAGATGTGACCCCAAAAAAGCCAGTGCACCACATAATAATCAAGTCACAAAAGATACAGAACAAAGAAAAAATTTAAGAGTTGCAAATGAAAAGGGCCAACTTACCTATAAAGGCAGACCCATCAGAATAACACCTGACTATTCAATGGAAACGATGAAAGCTAGAAGGGCCTGGTCAGAAGTTATACAGATGCTAAAAGAGCATGGCTGCCAAACTAGAATACTATACCCTGCAAAATTATCAATCACCATAGATGGAGTAAACGAGATATTTCATGACAAAGTCAGACTGAAACAATATCTATCAATCCAGCAATATAGAAAGTATTAGAAGGAAAACTCCAACCTAAGGACCCCAGATATACCCATGAAACCACAAACAATCAATAACTCCACAGAAGAATACTCCAGAGAAAGGAAATACAAACAAGTTACCACCAAAAATGGCAGGAAATGTGTTTTCCGGAGCTCCCTTACCAATTTAGCTTATTTTCTAGACTGCCTGCAATTCACTTGCAAACTATTATAAAAAATAAATTTTAGGGGGGAAAAAATCTTCAAATTATAGCTTTGTTGTTCCTTTTTAAATGTATATATTTTGACTAATGTTTGTGAATGAAGTTGCTAACATGTATTTAGTTTCATTTTGGCTTAATGTAAGATAAAGTTTTAAAAGTTTGAAAAAAAAAATGGCAGGAAATATCAATCACTGGTCATTAATATCCCTTAATACCAATGGACTCAACGCTCCTATAAAACATCACACACTAACAAGATGGATATAAGAACAGAAGCCATCCTTCTGTTGCCTACAAGAAACACACCTCAACCACAAAGACAGACACAGGTTTAGAGTAAAGGTTTGGGAAAAGATTTTCCAGTCAAATGGTTCAAAGAAACAAGCAGGGTTAGGGTCAGGGTTAGGGTTAGGGTAATGATTTTGAATTTTAGTTATAATGAATTCATTACTTATTATGAATTCAAAATCATTATTAACTCATTTCTAAAATTATAACTATTCATTAGAGACATAAAAATGTTCATCATCTTTATCCATCAGAGAAATGCAAATCAAAACAACTTTGAGATACCACCTGACACCTGTTAGATTGGCTAAGATAAAAGACACAGAGGACAGCCTATGCTGGAGAGGATGTGGAGCAAGGGGAACACTCCTCCATTGTTGATGGGAGTGTAAGCTTGTTCAGCCACTTTGGAATGCTGTATGGCAGTTTCTCAGAAAATTGAGGATCAATCTCTCCAAGGACCCAGTAATACCACTTCTGGGGGTATACCCTAAAGATGCACAGTCACACTCCAAAGGCATTAGCTCAACTATGTTCATAGCAGTGTTATTTGTAATAGCAAGAACCTGGAAACAACCTAGATGTCCCTCCATTGAAGAATGGACTAACAAACTGTGGTACATCTACACAATGGAGTACTACTCAGCAGTAAGAAAAAATTATATCCTAAAATTTGCAGGCAAATGGATGGATTTAGAGAATATCCTCATGAGTGAGGTTTCTCAAACCCAGAAAGAGAAGCAGGGGATGTACTCACTCATTAGTGGACTCTAAACAAACAAACAAATAAACAAACAAGAAAAAAGCAAAGCATGCCCAAGCTGCAAACCACAGCTACTGAACAGCTTGGGATCAGAAACACCCTGGACTGACTCCTTGGATTCCACTCCCCCTAGAGGAACACCTGACTCAGTCTTGAGGTTGGAGGAAGAAAACTGGATCTGCTAGGAGTGGAGGCTGAACTAAGCAATATTGGGACAGTGGGACCATGGGACTGCTTGCAACCTGCCCAGGGAGGGGATGGGGAGTTGTGGAGAAGAGAGAATGAACTGATGTGTTGGGAGGGGGAAGGGACCTTGAATAAAGATATACAAGGATAGAAAGTGTGACTTCTTTGCTCATAATAATAATAAAATAATAAAAAAAAGATAAACAGCTGACATAGCCGGTCCCTAGCAGACCTGTTTCCTAACTGCCCTCCTTCTCTAGGTCAGAAAATCTGCAATCTGAGCTGGAACAGGCCACAGACCAGGATGAGAGCCTCATGCAAACGGAGCTACTGCAGCAGGAACACTAAGTCTCACAGGCAAGTGAGCCACCACTGCTCTCTACCCCAGCAACCAAGGCATGGGTGGTGGTAGTGATCTTGACTTTGGCCTCTTCTGTATGAATAGGCCCTGATTGTGTCTAGCCTGTATTCTAGCCAGACTGATTTTGCTCTGATTATGTTTCCTCGTCCCACAGCAGCTCTTGAGAGAACTGAGGAGGACAAAGAAGCCAGAGACACCTTGGACCTGTGATGTTAACCACCCTCAGATCAAGGCCTTCTCAGTGAAGATACCACCTTATAGCTGTGACCTCTTCAGTAAGGCAACTACCATTGACCTCCATATGATTTAGCCCCAATCAGATCTGTGCGTCTGTTTGCCCATAACTTCTGAAGAAAAGAATGCATCAAAAAGAAGCTTGAGATACAGAAAAACTTAGATAAAAATTACTAAGAAGTATGATATTCAACAACTGGTGCCCACTGTGTGGCTGAACAACAATATGGAATCTACAGATTTTGGTGAGCAAGACTTTCTGTCTGTCAGTTTAATGTCCAGGGCTTTGGTGAGCTGTCTGAGTCCTTAGCCTTCCCTATTTGCTGGGAAACATGTCATGGAAGACTAGCAACATCAAGCTTTTCCAGACAGATTGTACCCATAATCTTCACAACTTATTCTCCTGTCCAGTGTTGAAGCTGACTCCTTGTCATGCTCAAGTGTTGCTGAAGATAATGCACTGCAGAAATGGCATCAGCCCCCCATTCCTCATGTCAGTCATTTTTCCTCCATATGTAAAATGAATGGGTACTCTTCATTTTCACAGCCTGGACTGAAGTGACTGGTCCTGAGGAAGGATTTGTAGAAGACATCTGAGTCACCTTTGATGTTCTTGGGCTCTCAGGTGCTACCCACAGATTTGTATGGTCTTTAGGAAGCACACAAGTGTGTCTTGGCTGACTGAGTCAAATAGTAGCCATGCCATTACAGGATTGGCTGTGGGTGATTATTTATCAAATGCTCCTCATAGGGCCACCCTTGACCTACAAAGCCAGAAGGATGCTTGGCTACACTAGCTTTGGAATGGCTTTGTAGAATTGATAATTGCCTTCCTACCATGGTTCCAAGCTAGTCACAGGCTCTAGTTTTGTTTTTGTAAATCTAAAGCAAGAGAATGCTGCTTAGCATTTTTCCCCCCAGGTTATTTTTCCATTGGATTTTGTTTGCTTTTTTTGATGTTTCTGTTATAGTTTAAGGTTTTCTATTTATTTGTTCTTTCTTTTGTTCATATTGTTGTAGTATTTTGCTAAGGCTATTCACTGTTTATATTGATTGCTCCATGCAAGCCCTTACAGAGTAAAATGTCTGCATTTTTATTAATAAAAAGCTGACTTCCAAAAAAAAGAAATAGAAGAAAACACAAACAAGAAATTGGAAGAGATGAACAAATCCTTGAAAGAAAACAAAGAAGAGGAAAACCAAAAAATGAAAGAAACATTCCAGGAACTAAAAAATGAAATAGAAGTAATAAAATAGGCACTAAATGAGGCAAAGGTGGAAATAGAAAATCTGAAGAAAAGAGCTGGAAATACACATACAAGTGTAACCAACAGAATCAAAGAGATTGAAGAAAGAATCTCTGAGAATCCAAGAGATTAAAGAAAGAATCTCTGAAGCAGAAGACTCAATAGCAGAAATAGAGATACATCTGTCAAAGAAAACACTAAAACAAAAAAGCTGTAACACAAAACGTTCAGTAAATTTGGGATACCAAAGAAGACCTAACCTGAGAATAATAGGAATAGAAAAAGGAGAAGAATACCAGCTCAAAGGCACAGATAATGTATTCAATAAAATCAAAAAGAAACTTTCTCAATTTAAAGAAGAAAATACCTATAAAGATACAAGAAGCTTACAGAACACCCAATAGATTTGACCCCCAAAAAAGTCCACTCACCACATAATAATCAAGCCATAAAACATACAGAAAAAGATTTTAAGAGATCCAAAATAAAAGGGCAGACCCATCAGAATAACACCTGACTATTAATGGAAACAATGAAAGCAAGAAGGTCTTGGTCAGAAGTTATATAGACACTAAAAGACCATGGCTGCCAACCTAGACTACTATACCCAGCAAAACTATCAATCACAATAGATGGAGTAAACAAGATATTTCATGACAAAGTCAGATGTAAACAATACCTATCTACAAAATGGGCCCTTCAGAAAGCATTAGAGGGAAAACTCCAACCTAAGGATCCCAGATACACCCATGAAACCACAAACAGTCAATAATCCCACAGAAGAAAAGCGCAGAGAAAGGAAATACATATAACCCACCACCAAAAATAACAGGAAATATCAATCACTGGTCACTAGTATCCCTTAATATCAGTGGACTCAATTTACCTATGAAAAGACACACACTAACATGGTGAATGCAAAAACAGAAGCCATCCTTCTGCTGCAGACAAAAAACACACATCAACCACAAAGACAGACACAGGTTCAGAGTAAAGGGTTGGGAAAAGATTTTTCCAATCAAATGGGCCTAAGAAACAAGTTGGTATTGCCATCCTTATATCTAACAAATTAGACTTCAAACTAAAATGAATTAAAAGAGAACAGGATGGACATTACTTATTCATCTCAGGAAAAATTGATCAAGATGAGATTTCAATCCTGAATATTTATGCCCCTAATATAAGAGCATCTATCTATGTAAAAGAAACACTACTAAAGCTCAAACTCACATCGATTCTCACACCCTAATAGTGGGAGACTTCAATACCCCACTTTCACCCCTGGATAGATCAACCAGACAGAGACTCATCAGAGAAATGAGGAGTCAAACAGAGGTTATGATGCAAATGGATTTAATAGATATCTACAGAAGCTTCCACCCAAACGCAAAGGAATATACATATTTCTCAGTACCACATGTAACTTTCTCTAAAACTGAACACATACTTGGTCATGAAGCAAATATCAATAGATACAAAAAATGGAAATAATTCCTTGTATCATACCTGACCACCAGGGCCTAAAGTTAGAGTTCAACGACATCAAAAATCACAGAAAACCTACCAATTCATGGAAACTAAACATCACTCAACTGAACCACCTCTGGGTCAAGGAAGAAATTAAGAAATCAAAGTCTTCCTAGAATTTAATGAAAATGAATCCACAACGTACCCAAACTTGTGGGACACAATGAAAGCAGTCTTAAGAGGAAAATTCATAGCACTAGATGCCTACATGGAAAAACCTAGAGAAATCTCACACTACAGAACAGCACAGCTAATAACCTTAGACCAATTAGAAGCAAACTCATCTAGACGGAGTAGATGAAGGAAGTAATTAAATTCAGAGCTGAAATCAATAAAATTGAAACAAATAGAACAATACAAAGAATCAATAAATCAACGAGTTGGTTCTTTGAGAAAGTTAACAAGAGAGATAAACCTTTATCCAAACTAACCAAAAAGCAGAGAGCATCCAAATCAACAAAAATCAGAAATGAAAAGGGGGACATAACAACAGACCCCCAGGAAATCCAGAGAATTATCAGGTCATACTTTGAAAATCTATACTCCACAAAAATGGAAAACCTAGTAGAAATGGACAGCTGTTTGGACTGGTACCATTTACCAAAATTAAATGAAGAACAGATTAATTACCTAAACAGGCCTATAACCCTTAAGGAAATTGAAGCTGTCATTAAAGCCTCCCCAAAAATAAAAGCCCAGGCCCAGATGGTTTCAGTGCAGACTTTTACCATACATGAAAGAAGAACTAATACTAATACTTCTCAAATTGTTTCATACAGTAGAAACTGAAGGAATATTGCCAAACTCTTTATATAAGGCCACAATTACTCTAATACCCAAGCCACAAAGAAACAACAAAGAAAGAGAATTACAAACCAATTTCCCTCATGAATATTGATGCAAAAATTCTCAAAAAAATTCTGGCAAACCGCATACAACAACATATAAAAAGTATCATCTACCACGATCAAGTAGGTTTAATCCCAGAAATGCAGGGATGATTCAACATATGAAAAAACGTAAATGTCATTCATCATATAAACAAACTGAAAGGGAAAAAACCACATGATCATATCTTTAGATGCTGAAAAAGCCTTTGACAAAATACAACACTCCTTTATGACCAAAGTCCTGGAGAGATCAGGAAAACAGGGAAAATATCTAAATATAATAAAGGCTATTTACAAAAAGCCAACAGCCAACATCGAACTTAATGGAGAAAAACTCAAAGCAATCCCACTAAAATCAGGAACTAGACAAGGATATCCTCTCTCCCCTTATCTATTCAATATAGTTCTGGAAGTTTTAGCTAAAGCAAAAAGAGAATGAAAGGAGATTAAGTGGATACAAATTAGAAAAGAAGAAGTGAATCTATCTCTATTTGTAGGTGATATGATTGTATATATAAGCGATCCACAAAATTCTACTAGGGAAATTCTACACCTGATAAACACCTGCAGCAATGTAGCAGGATACAAGATTAACTCAAAGAAATCAGTAGCCCTTCTATACACTAAAGATAGAAGAGCTGAAAAAGAAATAAAGGAAATATCACACTCTTTTTTTTTTTTTTGGAACAACTCAGCAAAATAAAATTCCAGCTTATTGTTGGACATTGTTTCACACATACATCAAACAGGCCAAAAAAATTAACAGCAACTTCATAGACAAAATAAGGAAGAAAAAAAAAGAAACCTTTTATCTTTGGCCTTTTTAACCATCTCATACAAACCAACTACTTATAGTACAGCTAGGTACATACACAAAAAAAGTTACTGGAATGCTCGGAATAAGATTGTTTTTTTTTTGTTGTTGTTGTTTTTGTTTTGTTTTTTTTACAAGGTTTTTTTTTTTTCCTTTGAGATTATAATGAACATGGTCACACCACAAGTAAGGTGGGAATAGGATAGTGGACGCTCTGAAGGCTGGTTTGGTCACCTGTCATCATTAAAAATGGCTGACCCTAACAATATGTACAAAAATATAAAATGTAAATAAAAAATACAAACAAATTTTCCTTTTAAAGTATTTTTAAGAAAAAAAGCAGGGCCTTGGAAGTTTTGGTTCTTTTTTCCTCCCCTGTTTGCAAATTCATGTTGTGGTTTTGGTGGGGTGGTGGAGAGCTCATGTCATCTGTGGGTGCCACTGCCCGCTGCTGGCGGGCGGGGCCTGCTCCTCTACTTTAAATTCTGAGACGGGAAGTGGAGGGTGAACAGGTCACGGTGGCCTTAAGTTTAGCTTTTCCTTTTTGCTGTCTAGTCATCCTCATCAGTCTTCTGCTTCTTGGCGTCAACATCATCATCCTCGTCATCTTCAGCTACCTGCTTGCGGGTAGGAGCCTCAGCTTCCTCGTCTTCATCTCCATCCTCTTCCTCACCGTCACCTTCTTCCTCCTCCTCCTCCTCTTCCTGCCCACCTTCTTCCTCTTCTTCATCTACCTCATTGTCAGCCTCCTGCTCCCCATTTTCCTCATTGGCAGCATTCCCATTGGCAGGTGCGTCTCTTCCATTCTCTGCCTCCTCCACAACTTCCTTCTTCTCCTTCAAGTCCTTGGTGGTGATCTTGGAGCTGGTGTCCACGGCCGCGTCTGACATGGTGGGGCACGCTGGTGATTCGCTACAGCGAATGAGGAAGGAATGGATTGAGGGAGCTGCCAGAGTCTGCCAGAGTCCACCGCGGACAAGGAGGAGGAGGCGGGCAAGCGGGCTGAGAAGGCGGCTGCAGCGAGCGCGGAGCGAGGACCCAGGAACAATGCAAAGATGGCTTTTCAGAGCAGCCAGTGCGGCAATATCACACTTTATAATAGCTGCAAATAGCAATAAATATCTTGGAATAACTCTAACTAAAGAAGTAACATACCTATTTGACAAAACCTTTAAATCACCAAAGAAAAAAATTGAAGAGGATATCAGAAAATAGAAAAATCTCCCATATTCCTGGATACGTAGGATCAACATAGTGAAAATGGCAATTCTACTAAAAGCAACCTACAGATTCAATGCACTTCCCATCAAAACCCCAACCAAGTTTTTACAGACCTTGAAAGAATAATACTCAACTTCATTTGGAATAACAGAAAAGCCAGGACTGCCAAAACAATTTTGCTCAACAAAAGAACCTCAGGAGGCATCACCATCCCCGACTTCAAGTTATACTATAGAGCTACAGTAATAAAAACAGTCTGGTATAAAAACAGACTTGTGGATCAATGGAATACAATTGAGGATTTGGGCAAATTAACCCAAAAACCTATGAACACCTAATCTTTGACAAAGAGGCCCAAAATATTCAATGGAAAAAAAGGTGATTATATGTTATATGATTAACAAATGGTGTTCGCATAGCTGGTTGGTAGTGTGTAGAAAGATGCAAATAGATCCAAGCCTGTCACCCTGCACAAAACTCAAATCCACGTGGATCAAAGACCTCAACATAAACCCAGCCACTCTGAACTTGATAGAAAAGAAAGTGGGAGATACCCTCCAATGAATTGGCACAGGCGACCACTTCCTAAATATAACACCAGTGGCACAGACACTAAGACCAACAATCAATAACTGGGACTTCCTGAAGCTGGGAAGCTTCTGTAAAGCCAAGGACACCATCAATAGGACAAAACGACAGCCTACAGAATGGGAAAAGATTTTCACCAACCCTACAAGTGACAGAGGACTGATCTCTAGAATATATAGAGAACTCAAGAATCTAGAGCCCCAAACTTTGAATAGCCCAATCAAAAAGTGGGGTTCAGAGCTAAAAAAGGAATTCTCAGCAGAAGAATTACAAATGGCTGAAGGACACTTGAAAAAGTACTCAACATCTTTAGCCATCAGAGAAATGCAAATCAAGACAACTTTGAGATACCACCTTACACCTATTAGATTGGCTAACATAAAAGACACAGATGACAGCCTATGCTGGAGAGGTTGGGGAGCAAGGGGAACACTCCTCCATTGTTGATGGGAGTGTAAGCTTGTTCAGCCACTTTGGAATGCAACATGGTGGTTTCTCAGAAAATTGAGAATCAATCTCTCCAAGGACCCAGTAATACCACTTCTGGGTGTATACCCTAAAGATGCACATTCACACTCCAATGGCATTAGCTCAACTATGTTCATAGCAGCATTATTTGTAATAACAAGATCCTGGAAACAACCTAAGTGCTCCTCAACTGAAGAATGGATTAACAAACTGTGGTACATCTACACAATGGAGTACAACTCAGCAGTAAGAAAAATGATATCCTAAAATTTGCAGGCAAATGGATGGATTTGGAGAATATTCTCCTGAGGGCGGTCTCACAAACCTAGAAATATAAGCAGGGGATGTACTCACTCATTAGTAGACTTTAAGTGAAAACAATCTTTTTTTCATTGAAAGATGATAGGTGAATAAAGAGATTTAAAACACACACATACACAAAACAAAACACAAAACTTCTGGTTTAACTGTAGAAAGTTGCTTAGCAGAAATTTGTAGTGGCCATAGTACATCTGTGGGCATTAGCTACTATACTTTATCTGTAGCTGAGCCTTTCTTGGCTTGAGAAGCTTTAGATTTTTTTTAATGTTTCATGTGTTTTAGAGAAAAGAGAAGTTCTATTACTACATGGGTTTTTTGTTATCTATTCAGAATGTTTTGCTTTTTTTATATAATGTTTAATATTAACTTTCAAGAAAGAATAAAAAAAATAAACAAAAATACTGTGGCCAAAAAGATTAATAGTGACACTTCTGAGAATCCTTTCATTTAATTAGTTTTATATTGTTGATGATAAATTAAGTAGCATACATTAGGTAACCCACAATACATCATTTCTTTTATCAGATCTAGTTACAGAGAAAAACAGGGTTATTGAAGCATAGCAAGGCATATCAAAAAGAAAAAAGTGAAGATATGTAATATTCATCAATAAGCATTGTTTAGGGGGTATACCAAATGCAAAAAAAGTGTCATGGCTCTCAGGACCCCAAGACTTTGTGCTTCTAACCTTTTCCAGATTGCCAGGCCACTTCCACCTTCAGATGTACTTTTTTTAAACATTTATTTATTTATTATGTATACAGTGTTCTGCCTACATGCCAGAAGAGGGCACCAGATCTCATTACAGATAGTTGTGATTACAGATGTGGTTGCTGGAAATTAAACTCAGCCTTAGAAGTACTCTTAATAAATTATTGCCCATGTATTCCTACTCCAATTCTTCGTTCTGAGACACACAAGAACCTAGGCATTTAATCAGTGCCTTCTGAACTTTGATCTGTGCTTAGAACATCACCAAATGGTGTCCAAGGCTATATGATTTTACATATATAAGGAAGGAATTATAGTTTCTCACAGTATTCTAAATATTTATCCTTATGCCCACAGATAAATGTATCTCTCACCTCCTCATCAAAGAATCATCTCTTTTTTTTTTTGCAGCAGATGAAGTCCTTTACAGAGATTCATAGGTGATTAAGATGCAGAGAACAACTGACCATAGGGGGTGCCCAGCACCAGTTGATACATCTACAACACACTCCCTATAGCTAAGGCTCAGGGAACATTGTGGAAGAGGAAGCAGAAAAAATGCAAGAGTCAGAGGACCACAAAGTCCACTGTGAGACTGTGTCCTTGATATATGACAGGAAAACTGCACCTATGAAATCTCAAAAATATGGTTCTGCTGTTCTGGTAGTCCAAGGTGATTCCAGAAGACACGTTAAAGGCAATGATTTAAGTCTGTACCTTCTGTCGAAGTAAAGGAGTCAAATGGACACAAAATGAAGGTAAAATTGCCAGATTACCTTGCAGGTCCAGGCGTGGAGTCAATGCTTTTAGCAAAAGCAGCTTCTACATGCCTATTTCATTCTGACCTCTAGGACTGCACAGAAATAAATTGGTGTTATTTTAGCCACTCTGTTCATGCTAATTTATTCTATCAGCAATTGGACAGTGATATGAATGAAATTTAAGTGGTTCCTTTTTTTGTGATAGGATTTCGTGTCACTCAGCAATTCAGAGTCCTTCAGGAAAGTGGGCCATTCTAGTTTGTTGTCTGTTGTGCTAAAGCACTATGATCAGGAGCTGGTAAGGGGGTTCAATGTTGAGATGGTTTAAGTGCACTTACTGCTCTTGCAGAGGACTCGTTTGAATCTAAATAATAGTTCACAACCAGCTGTAACTCCAGTTCCAGGAGATCCAACGCAGTCTTCTAACCTCTGTAGGTATCAAGCATGCTTGTGGTGCACAGGTGAAATACCAGTATACAAAAAATAAAGATAAATAAATCTTTTTTAAATGACTGAAAGTAATTTGGGAGAAAGGATTTATTTGGTTTATACATTCAGATTATAATCCATAATGAAGGGAACTCAGGGCAGAAATGGAAGCATAAACCACAGAGGAACTTACTGGCTTGTTCCACATGACTTGACTTGCTCAGTTTGCTTTCCAGTTGTGGGGAGAGAGTTGTTTTAGGGGGATTTCTGTTTGTTTGTTTGTTTTTTAGAGCTGTGTAGCCCCAGCTGTCCTTGAACTCACTCATTAGAAAATTTATTTATGTATGTTTATGTGTGCACATATACATTCTGTATACAGTATTATATGCAGAGAGCATATGTGTGTTTCGTGTGTGTGTGTGTGTGTGTGTGTGTGTGTGTGTGTGTGTGTTTGTGCGCGCGTTAGAGAAAAAAACAGAAATAATAGAAAAAGTGTGTGTGTGTTCATTCCAGGAATGCAAGGATGATTCAGTATCAAGAAGTTAGGGATATAGCCTTTGATAAATAGGCTCTAGGTTCATTCCTCAATACAGAGAGACAGAGAGACAGAGACAGAGACAGAGAGAGGAAGGAGGGGAGGGAAGGGAGGGCTTGGTAGTACATGCCTATAATCCCTGTGTTTGAGAAGCAGAAGTGAAAAGAGCAGGAGTTCAAGGTTATACTAGGTTAGATATGGTGTTAGATGTCAGCCTGGGTTACATGAAACACTGCCTCAAAAAGTCAAAAGCAATATAAAAATCAACAAATATGATCCATCACATAAATAAAATGAAAGGTAACAATTCATACAATTATCTCAATAAATGCAGAGAAAACATTCATTAAAATTCAACATCCCTTGAGGATAAGGGCAATAAACAAACTATTGAAAAACCAACAGCTAACATCATATTGAATGGAAGGAAATTGAAAGTTTTTCCTTTGAGGTCAGGAATAAGATAACGCTGGCCATGCCCACTGTGATCATGCAATTTTGTCCTAGAAATTTTAGCCAGAGCAACTAGGCAAATAAAATACATATAAGTAAGAAATGGGGAAGAGCACTGGAGACATAGCTTAGTAGTTAAGAGCATTGGCCGCTTTTCCAGAAGACCTAGGTTCAATTCCCAGAACTCACATGGCAGCTCACAACTGTCAGTAACTCCAGTTCCAGAGGATCTGATGCCCTTTTCTGGCCTCCATCATCACTGCATACATGTGGTGCACAAACATACACATAAAATATAAATATTAATATCTTAAAGGTGAAGTCAAATCAACACTTTGATGATGTCTTTATGGCATAGATAAAAAAAACCTAAAGACTCCATACAAAAGGAATTAGATAATTCAGTAAAGTAGCAGGATACAAAATCAGCATACATGTCAGTACCTTTTCTATACACCAATGATGAATTTTAAAATCAATCAGGAATGCAGGCCAGTGAAATGGCTCAGCAGGTAAAAGTACTTGTCCCACACCCTGATGACTTGAGTTTGGTCCTCAGAATGTATGTAAAGGTGAAAGGAAACAGAACTAACTCCACAAAGTTGTCCATCCACACATGCACACTAGCACAGGAGTGTCCCCTCACATTATACACATATAATAATAAATAAAATTGAATTTAAAAAGAATATGCGTGTACTAAAGACAACAAATTAAGATGTATATATGTGTATTCCCACATATGAACATGTATAAACACGTAAAGTACCCCCCCACAAAACATGAAATCACAAATGCATAATAGACACAAAAGAGAAATAAAACACATAGGAATAAATTTAACCAAGGATGAAAAGACATCTACAATGAAAAAACACAATGGTGGTATATGCTTGTTACCCTAGCAGTTGGGAAAAAGGGACAGGCTAGTTTAAAGCTAGCCTGGTCTCTAGGGAGCTCCAGGACAGTCAGGACTACAGTGTAAGATACTGTCTCAAAACAAAAGCCCAAAAGAAAGAAAGAAAAAGAAACAACCAGACACAGAGACCTAGGTATAAAATAAGGAACACAAAAATAAATTCATGAATAAGCTGTCAAATGATTCTCAGCAAAGCTACCAATAATAGAGATTAGAGAATAGCAGCCACAAAAGATTCTGAGAAAGCAGGATAACCACACACAGACATTTGAAACTTTCCCCTCTCTCCTGCCTTGGCAGAAATAAAAATGAATTATTTGCCTTAATGTAAAATCAGAAATTTCAAAACTATCAAAGGGAAACATTTTAAGATTTTGATGTAGGTAATAATTTCCTTGATAGGACTCAGAAAGCACAGGAAATACAAAGATTGACAAACAGGATTATGTGAAATTAAAAGGCTTTGCATGTCAATCAGAACAATGGATAGATAAGAAATCTACAAAATGAAGAGAAAATATTTCACAGCTATTCATATGGCAGAGGGTTTAATATCCAGATATATAAAGAACCCAGGCAACTAAATAATCCAATTAAAAAAAATGGGCAAATGATCGAACAAATACATTTCAAAAGAAGAAAAACTAGGGCTGATGAGATGTCTCAGCAGTTGTACTGGATAGTTTTGTGTGTCAACTTGACAGAAGATAGAGTTATCAGAGAGGAGGGAGTCAGGTGAGGAAATGACTTCATGACATCCAGCTGTAAAGCATATTCTCAATCAGTGATCAGTGAGCGAGGACCCAGCCCATGGTGGGTGGTACCATCCCTGGGATGGTGGTCCTGGGTTCTATAAGCAGGCTGAGCAAGCCATGAGGAGCAAGCCAGTATGCAAGACTATGGTGACTGCATTAGCTCCTGCCTTCAGGATCCTGTCCTTTTTGAGTTCCTGTCCTGACTTCCTTCAATGATGAACAGTGCTGTGGACATTTAATCCAAATAAATCTTTTCTTCCCCACCTTGCTTTTGGTCATGGTGTTTCACTACAGCAATAAAACCCCTAAGACAGCAGTTAAGAGGGCTTACTGATCTTCCAGAGAAGTTGAGTTTAATTCCCAGCCTCTTCAGGGGGCCCTAGTTCCAGGGATCCAGTGCCCTCTTCTGGTCTCCATGAGTACTTCACACACATTGTGCACAAACATACATGTAGATCCACAGGCATCAGGCAGTGAGAGTAAGAGAGACTCTGAGCCTGGCATGGGCTTTTTAATCCTCAAAGCCCACCTCTGGTGACACACTTCTCCAACAAGGCTATGTCTCCTAATCCTTTCAATTAGTGCCACTCCTTGGTGATCAAATATTTGAATATATGAGCCTATGGGGCCAATCTTATCCAAATTACCACAGCCTGGAAATAGAGGAGTGACTACTATGGAATAGGGAGAGTAGTTCTACGTTGGTAAGAGTAGAAAGATAGACGTGATCTATGATCAATGTATGCATACATTATGAAAAGGGTTCAATTAATTTATACAAGTTATATGTTTTTAAAAATGAAAGAAAATATGTGTGCACACAAAGTGGGAACATATGCCAAAAGTTGACAAGGATTGAGACCAACCTGCTAAATGTTGTTACCACTGAGTACTCAGAAGTAGTAAGAACCAAAGGGAAATTAAAGTTCTTATTTATAGTTTCTCACACTTTTTCAGAACTTTCCTCATCAAGGATAGAAACATAACTTACATAGCAAGAAGAGCTTATTTCCAGATTGTATATATAACATCACATGCAAACATTTGCATCTGAAAAATCTATAGACTAACTACATGCAGCAGCTGATGTCAAAGACTACACATGTGACAGTGACATTGCTAAGAAAATCTGTCAACTCCCATTAGTAATTCATGAGCCTGGAAACGTGATTTAGAAGTGTGTTGAAGCCATTCCCACAAGTCCACAGATCTTGTTTGCTTCCTTTCTTATTTTATCCTGAGGTCTATGAGATCTTTCCATGGTGATGTGTGATGCCTGTCTTTTGGTTGCTAGGAGACATTAAAAAAGGTAGGCAGTTCCCTCTTTTGTCCATTAGGTGGGAGAAGAATGCTCTAGAAGACTCTACGAGCCAAAACATGAGCAGGAAAGTGTCCGGCGCCCTGTCTTCGCCCGTGAAGAAGAACGCAGCATGCAGTTTGGATCCTTCTGCAGCAAGTTTACTAGAGCTCTAGAAAATGGGAAGACCCCGACCCCTTGCCAGGAGCCGGCTTTTATACTTTCAAGCCCTCACCTCTTACGTCTCCCCTTCTGGTTGGTTGCGAACTCTCGCCTGATATGACGCAGGGTCAGAGGGCTTGGCTCACAGAGTGGAAACTTACTGGGGGACATGTGCAGATATGTTGTTTAACGCCTCGGCCGCGCCTTGGTACCGGAAACCGGCGCCATCTTGCCTGCTTGACTGGGCTCCCGGCTCCCTACATCTCCCCCTTCTTTATATATTAAGAGGGGAGCCGGCTTCCTGTAGACAGGCAAAGACAGAGGTTGCTACCTGTTTGGATTGAGAGACTGCATGGGAAGGAGTCCTTGTTCTACTAGAGAACTGGATACAACCCATACCTGTCCGGCTGTCCTTTTTTTCAGGCAGGGCAGGGTACGACAGCAGCCTTTTGCAAGCAACTTGCCTTCCAGGCCCGTGTCAGGCCTGTGTGGTGCATTCTGCCCAACAACCTGCCCAGGGGAATGGGCTAGGGCACTCAACCTCGTGCAATGGGAACAAGCCCTGAGGGTGCATGAGCTACCTTTACCCTATTTTGCGCCCCTTATCTGATCACCTTTTAGCCTTAACCTTGTTACTATCATTGGAGAGTCGCTGGCAAAATTTTGTAGGTGCACATATTCTGCACATCCAATCATAATTTTAGCGCGACTCCTGTCAATCATAATTTTAACGCAGCTCCTGGCAATATCATCCCTCCCCCCATAATCTTTGTCCGAGGGTGTTCTGTGACAATTTGCCCATCCTTGGAATCTTCAGAAATGCGCAACATTCATTGGCATTAGCAAGCTTCCAATCATCCATGGCTCAAGCTCAAAATCCTAAATTTCCTAAAATATATAAAATCTTTAACAACATTAATTCAAAAACAGGGTAGGGATTAGGGACATTTGCAAAAAGGAGGTTACCAGCATTGCTCCCAGGGACTCAGCTTTCATTACCGGCAGGAGCATCAGGGCCAACCACAAGATCTGCATTCTCACCAACGGGATTTTCTTCCGGCTCCTCACTGGGCCCGGCTTCCACTGGTGATTGTTCAAGGATCTTTCGGGTAAGGCGTTCCGGGATCCAATGTGGCTGAGCAGCATCCTGGGGAAAAACACAAACGACTCCCCTAGATCTGATCAGAATCGGATCCGGGCCTTTCCATTGGTTATTAAGGACATCTTTCCATTTAACCATTTCTTTTTGGTTCATGTCAATTTGGAGGTGTCCATCATCATCCAAATTTAAAAAATTTATGGTAAAGAGGGTGAGTGCGATAACACTCCTCGGAGAGCCCGAGGTGTTCTCTATCCCCCCTTTTTGTTTTATTAAATAAGCCTTAAGTGTACGATGTGCACGTTCCACTATCCCTTGTCCTTGTGGATTGTAAGGGAGGCCTGTAAGATGAGATACTTGCATTTGTGCACAAAATTGCTGAAATTTTTGAGAAGTATAG